>QEOT01003318.1:0-26188 GCA_003123785.1 Pterocarya stenoptera | reverse complement strand
TTGTTTCTTTTTTTTATATATTAATTTTTTATGTATTAAAAGCTGGACGCTTGATCATTACTGATACTGGGATCATCGGCTGCATTTCCCAGCTACTTTTTTTTTTCAGTGGAGATTTTTTTGTATTGCATACTGCCCCACCATCACTTGTGTTGTTGCTAATATTATCCTGGTAATATTGTAACATATTCATTATATATGGGGTAGATATCTCATATGCCATAGATACGAAGGCCTCGTCCTTTTCCCTACTGGGTTGTTTGCTATCATGTCTTTGCCTTCTGAGTCACATAAAAAAATGGTAAAAATCTAAAATAAACGTCTTTTGTTTTTCAAATTTATTGTAAAACTGAACCTGTTGTTATATGGAACTCAACTCTTTTTCGATAAGTATTGAACTGAACTCCTTAATACAGTTCCTATGCCATCTTCCTTGTTACAATGCATGCCTCTTTCCTAATTTATTGAACATGGGTAGTATGCAGTTATTTGACACTAACTTCACCATCAGACGCATCGATTATGGTGGTCTTGCTGCTTGAATTGCACTTCTCATTTTTCAATGGAGTAAACTCACCAGAATTTATATGGGTTTCATGTTCAGGGGACAATATTTAATTGGTGTAAAGTTATAACCTAAGTAATAATTATCTGAAGCTTAATCATATCTATGATGACTCTTGTTACAAGAGCTGTTTGTTGCATAGAGGAATTGCTAGATATAGCTTTCGTGCTAGTTTTCTGTGGATTAGCCTAGCATCAACTAGGTTCAGATGGTTTTTATTATGCAGGTTTGGGGTGTGATCTATCATTACTTCTTACTTGTATTGAGTATGAACTTGAAAAAGGATTTTATTTAGTATGGAAGTTTTGGAATAATGCCCTGTTTGCACTAGCAGGTGAGAAGTTTTTTATTATTACAAGATCTCTCCATCTCTGAATGNTGCACTAGCAGGTGAGAAGTTTTTTATTATTACAAGATCTCTCCATCTCTGAATGAGACATACCCTTCTTCGAACTTTCTTACATTTTGAGGTTGATTGGATCATTTTCTTTTCACAGCATCCTTGACCTTAACTTCCTAGTTATCTTATAATATATTTGTTAATATTTCAAATCTTTATTTCTTGGATTTTACAGCTTCTAAGCTCCATAGGGATTTTGATTTAGCTAGCACTAAGATTGTCATATTTAGGATGTGGAAGTTGTCGGGTGGCTTAGATTTTGTGGCTTCAGTTTTCATTCTGAACTGCGATTGGTTTGCAGGCATGTTTTAAAGTGGGCAACTGGAGAGCGGATTTGAACTGAGGTCCTGATTTCTCTTAAAGGTTTATTAGCATGATCTGCTGCTACATTGAAGTGCTATAATCCAGTATTCATGTAGGCAGAACAAAGTATATGGCACTAACTGCAGAATTGGTTAGTTGTTGTTCTATCGGAATTCTTTTTTAAAACGGGTCATTATGCCTCAGGATTCAGCCTTTGTTGAATTAAATGTCCTAGGGGATGTCACTGCACAGGAGTGTACTGACTGGCATTTGGGCCATCATCACATGCCAGTTCTTTTTATGCTTATTTGGTGGTGCTGAGGGGATTATACATAGCTTCTTCTGTGGATAAATATTAGTTTTTCTTTCCTGGCAGTTTATCCAGTAGTCGGAATCACATGAATCCACTGGATAATTCGGGTCAATGGATTTAGTGACATCTTAGCTGTTTGATAAGAATTAGGTGGTTAAATCTTACAAATTGTACTAAGTGCCTCGAGTGAAGCACAAATGTTACCAGCAGCATTTGGTTGCTTATGCTGTTTTTGAATATAAGGCTTTGTTTCCAGTTTAATATATTTTTTCAGGAGGGAGGAAAACTACAATGTTGAGACTTGTTATGATATAGTTGTTGAGATGGAGGAATGGGGATTCTCTTGGCAGGGAGGCTGATTGCTCAATTCGTGAAAAGGGTTACTCAGTTTCTGACAAATATTCTTTGTAGCTTGATGCCAAATGGCATTGCCCAAGTTTTGATCATCGAGTCTATCTCATTAACCTGTTAGGTTTTTTATTTTTTCTGATCAGGACCTCTCTGAGGGAGAGTATTATGAGTGCGTTTGAATCTCTATTTATTTGGAGGTCCTTTTATAAGGTTTTTGAATGTGTATGCCTCGTAATGCGTGTTATCATATATTGTAAAGAATGTGTTTCATAAGAATCCATAATTTTTTATGAGACTTGTTGTAGTATA
Organism: Pterocarya stenoptera; assembly: GCA_003123785.1. NCBI lineage: Eukaryota > Viridiplantae > Streptophyta > Magnoliopsida > Fagales > Juglandaceae > Pterocarya > Pterocarya stenoptera. The sequence goes on along the minus strand of QEOT01003318.1, from coordinate 23,947 downwards.
AAAAGGATTGCACCTGGAAGTAAGGTATAAAAATTTCGTTTATGCCTAATATATATGTATGGGTTCTGTAATTTTACAGCAGCGCTACCTATAAAAGAAAATTTACAGCAGTGTTGTGTGATGTTTAATGAAATGATGTAGTTTCAAATGAAAAACTCATGAAGTTGGGATTTTTATCGTCCAAAAGATGGAATATTTTCTATACTTTAAAGATATTCTCCAAATTTGCTTAATATGCTGTTGTCCTCATTGAGGAGCTAAAGAAGAAAAAATCAAAAAAGAATTCCAAAGTAATAATCCTAGGGAAAAAGATCCCGAACGTGGATGTTAAACAATCGAAAGTGGCAGTTCCACAATTACAAGAAAAACTTCAAAACAATTATAGAGTCCTTCCACTAGCTGAAAGATAACTAGTGGTCCCAAAAATTTTGTAAAGCGGTTTGGCTGGAACTAGGCATTACATCCTCTCCCCTTTAAAAAATTTCGTCCTCAAAATTTATCGCACTAAAGCAAAGTATCTCCACGCCTAATTTAATCCTCAATAATTAAGTTGAACCAAACATTCCAAAATTCTAACTCGACCAAAGTAGAAAGCTTTCTAGGAGAAAAAGAATGGGGTACCTGTGATCGCAATGTTGTCGTTCTCTGCATCTTCAGATGTTAGTGCAAATACTCGTGCCGGTCCCATCCTACATTGATTGTTTCCCTGATTTGTCTATTGGGAACTTGGAGGTGGGTTAGGCTTCTTGTTGTCCAACACAAGTAAAGGACATTCCCCGATAAAATATCCAATCTTTTCGCATCGAAAACACGCCCTTATTTTCCTCCTGCACTCTCCAGTGGGTGCACGATTACAAAACTTACAGAGGTTATTCGATTGATTTCCTTGCAATTGCCTTTGACCTGAATTGTTCCTTTCGTTTCTCTTTTTCCACGAGCCTTGGTCTATTGCAGATTGAGACCCCTGTGGCGTAGTCCTCTTCCTCTGTTCTAGCAGTGCAGAGCTTTTTTGAAGGCTTAGTTAGAAAACTGTGGCTTTATTCACCAATTTTGAAAAATTTCGAATCTGAAAGCCCACCACTCTTTCATAAAGTTTTTCGTTCAGTCCCTGTTTGAACTTATGTGCCTTCTTCTCCTTATCAGGGATCATATATGCAGCAAAGCGCGACAATTCAGTAAATCTAGCTACATATTGGTGTACCATCATAGCACCTTGTATCAAAGTGGCGAATTCCATAGCCTTGTAGTCTCTGACCGAGTTTGGGAAGAAGCGCTCTAGAAAAATCTGTTTGAAGTAAGTTCTGTAGACTATAGTATATGACGTTTTGGGTTACCGACAGACCTTAGGAAATAATTTTTCAGATTTGATATCTAAAACTGTGTGAACTTCAAGTATTAATCTTGTTCGTATATAAGGTTCTGAAATTCTGTATACTATAATAAGGTGGATGATGAAATTTAAGGTTGAAGAATTTTGTAGGCACTAGGTTATGGTTTTGAAGAAATAATTTTCAGAGTTGAGGAATAGACATTTGTAAGGAATAATTTTATTCAGTATTTAAGGTTTTAGAATCTTCAAGCGTTAGGCAAGATGTTTTTATGAATTTTGAAGAGTGGGATTTTACAAATTTTCTTTAAGTTGTGCATGTTAATTGAGGTTCGTTTTGGTTTAGGTAGACTGCATATAAGGTTCTTGATAGGATTGAAGATTTAGTGTCTGGTGATATATTGTTACTAATTTTATATATATTTATTTTTGTTTTACAGTTACCACCAATTGCTCTTTTTTTTTTTTTTTTTACGAACTCTTTATTTTGGAACAATTATTAAATCCAAGTTCGCAGGATGCCACCTCGTCGTCGGGTACAAAACGTTTCGGGGTTGAACGCGACTAATAATGAAGTAGAAGCAAATTCGAGTGCTTTTGAGGTATTGCGAGCAGCGATGCATCAGTTATTAGAGGAGTTCATGCAAAATCCTCCTGGTTGCAACCGCAAAGATAATGAAAGAGGCTGTACTATGGAACAATTCAACCGGTTGCACTCCCATCTTTTGATGGGAGGGGCGAGCTAACCCTAGCGGAGGATTGAGCTCAAGATATTGAGGAGATACTGCGGGTCCTAACCTGCATAGATGAGCAGAAATGGTGTATGCCACATTTAAGCTAACTGGGGAGGCGAAAAGATGGTGGATTTCTGAAAGAATTATTAGAGAAGTTGAAGGGATGGAAATAGTTAGCTGGCTACATTTCAAATAGATTTTTCTAGAGTGCTTCTTCCCAAGCTCGGTGAGAGACGATAAGGCTATGGAATTTGCCACTTTGGTACAGGGTGTCATGATGGTACACCAGTATGCAGCCAGATTTGCCAACTTGTCGCGCTTTGCTACATATCTGATCCCTGATGAGGAGAAGAATGCGCGTAAGTTCGAACAGGGACTGAACGAAAAACTTTATAAACGAGTGGTGGGCTTTTAGATTCAAAATTTTTCAGAGTTGGTGAATAAAGCCACAGTTTTTGAACGGAGCCTTCATAGAAGCTCTGAAATGCTAGAATAGAGGAAGATGACTGCGCCACAGAGGCTCAATCTGCAATAGACCAAGGCCCGTGGAAAAAGAGAAACGAAGGGAACAATTTAGGTCAAAAGTAGACGCAAAGAAATCAATCGAATAACCTCTGTAAGTTTTGTAATCGTGCAGACACTGGAGATTGCAGGAGGGAAATGAGGGCGTGTTTTCGATGCGGAAAGATTGGACCATTTTATCAGGGAATGTCCTTTACTTGTGTCGGACAACAAGAAGCCTAACCCACCTCTAAGTTCCCAACAGACAAATCAGGGAAACAATCAATGTAGGATGGGACTGGCCCGAGTGTTTGCACTAACATCGGAAGATGTGGAGGACGACAACATTGCGATCACAGGTACCCCATTCTTTTTCTCCTAGAAAGCTTTCTACTTTGGTTGAGTTAGAATTTTGGAATGTTTGGTTCGACTTAATTATTGAGTATTAAATTAGGCGTGGAGATACTTTGCTTTAGTGCAATAAATTTTGAGGATGAAATTTTTTAAAGGGGAGAGGATGTAACGCCCGGTTCCAGCCAAACTGCTTTACAAAATTTTTGGGACCACTAGTTATCTTTCGGCTAGTAGAGAGACTCTATAATTGTTTTGAAGTTTTTCTTTCGATTGTTTAACATGCACTTTTGATTGTTTAACATGCACTTTGAGATCTTTTTCCCTAGGATTATTACTTTAGATTTCTTTTTCCATTAAGGTCCCAACTTCCACTTCGCACCACTCGTGTAGCCATGCTCTCTTAGGTTCTGTTATGGGTTTATCGTAGTCTATTTTATTTGCACGTTAACCTCTATGTTTCGCACTGCACCCACGCACGGCTAAAAGCCACCCATAAACAACCATAGCCCTCCATGCATGTAGGTTTGTAGCATGCATGCATTGCATCTGGCCAGCCATGAACCACCCCACGTGCTGCTACTTTACCCACATGCACCACATGACTCTTTCTTTCACTCCCATGTGCACCCACGCCACTCCCATTTCTTTCTGTGTTACCACCCCTCTGTATATACACGTATGAATGCCTCCCTTACATGTAGAAAACTGCTGCAAGCCACACTTCAAAGCTAGGCCAATCCCTGTCACCATTCCTGCACCACCTCCGAGCAAAGAACGCAACTATAGAGCCACCCCCATTGTACACAACCATTTCAAGCACGTACCAATAGCCGCTGCTACTAACCTCCATTTTGTAGCAACAAGCGGAAAATCTCATCCCCCATAGCACCCAACTTAGCCCACAAACAGTGTTGCACCGTAGCCCCTTCCACTGTAAGCCACTCAACGAGCACTTAAGCCTCTGCCCTACATCACCGTGCGCCACCACCCCCTCTGAAGACTAGTTAACCATAAACCACCACCCTTGGTTCTTCACATATCAGCCCCCGGAATTGCACTGCACGGAAGCCGTCAACCCTTGCCCTAACTGCTGTAAGCCATTGTCTCTCCCTCTCGCGTTTTTGCTCTCCTCCGTCTCTCTTTCTCTCACATTATCTCTCTCTCTCTTTCTCTCTCTCTCTCTCTCTTTCTCTCTCTCTCTCTCTCTCTCTCCCAATGCCCTGCCACCGTCCTCACCACCGCCGACCTCAGCCAGCTCCCAACACCGTCACAAGTTCCCTTCCCTCTCGGTGAGCCCCTGCCATGCCAAATTGGTTTAACATATTATATGCATGCTTTCAAACAACATATGTTTTACTATAGCTTACCGTATAGTTGGTCAATTAATAGAATGAAATTACATTACTACCCTTTAAGTTACAAGCTGTGTTAGTGTGTTTTTATCTTTTAATATGTATTAGTGGACTCTATTTTATTTATGTTTACAGGAATCATTTAAGTAATTTAAATTGTTATTAAGTAAAGATTTCTTTTAAAAGTAAACGATAATGGTGTTTTTTTTTTTTTTTTTTTACACTTTAGATATGATCTAGTTTATTAAATAAAAGTTGTTTAATTTAAAATATTTTGGTATAATTATATTATCTAGTATTAAATATATAGTTTGATTACAATAGTAATAAGTTAGAATTTAATATCTCAGTCAGAGCAATTAAGTGGATATTGATGGATTTGGAAAAATGATGGTATTTTAAAGTTATGAGAATTTTAGGTATTGAGGAATTATAACACCCCTTCCCGTAGGTTAGGAATATTATGAAACATTCATATCATAATACCCGATAAAGAGATTCATAACCTGAAATACCTCATTTATTGAAAGTATCAAAAACATTAAAATTGAACTGAACACAATTGTTTTTGAAACTGAATGTAAAGTAAAAAGAACATGAACTAATCTTACGAATGACATAAAAGAAATCTAATCTTGTGTGAATAACACTTATTCCTTCCTAAATCTTTGTATTAGATCTACTCCTGGCCATCCAGCTCTGTGTTATCATAATCACCATCTATGAGAATTAAACATAGAGGAAAACAGAAAGACAAATAAAAATAAGTCGAATACTCAGTAAGTGGCATCTCATACCGTAAAATATCATTTAGCTTAGCATAGACTTAATTTCCATAAGACTCTTCATGACATACATACATCATCATAGATTCACATAGCATATCTATTCATCATTAACATGAGTAGAAACATACATAATCATGGTTAACATGTAATGTGAATGCATAAATAACTTATTTATCTTGTCTTTTACTTATCATGTGGTAAAACACGCTTGAGTCTATGTTTCACTTAACTTGCATATCTTGTCATAACATGGAGTGAAACATGTTTGGGTCCGTGTTTTACTTAACTTGCATATCTTGTCATAACATGGAGTGAAACATGTTTGGGTCCGTGTTTCACTTAACTTGCATAACATGGAGTGAAACATGCTTGGGTTCGTGTTTCACTTAACTTGTGATTAACCACGCTTGAGTCTGTGGCACCGTCTTAGCATAACTTGTGATGAACACGCTTGGGTCTGTGTCACCTTAAAGCTTCTTATCTTTCTTAATGCATGAGAATTCATTAGGCTTCATGGCATAACATGTTATGGCAGATTCTTGTGCATGGCATAGCATAACATGATATGCCATAACTGACATATTCTTGTACATGGCATAGCATAACATGGCATGACATAACATGCCATAGCATAACTTGGCATAGCAACATGGCATATTCTTGTACATGGCATAGCATAACATGGCATGGCATGACATGACATGATCTAAACATTTTATGACATTTCATGGCATTCATGGTCTAAGTACTACATGAACATGGCATACCTGACATAAATTACTACATGAACATTTCATTTCATGGCTTCCATGTGATTTTAGTAACACTCAATCCATCAAACAACAAATTCATCCATACAAGCATAATGTCATAATTCATCAAAGATCGTGAAAGGAATCAATCCTTGACTTGGCTCCTAGCATAGCATAGATAACTATCATAACCATATCATAGTTTCATACATGACAATAATATTTACAGTACGCATGCATTTATATGATCATACTATTTACTTCTTAGCGCTGCTTCTTGATTTCCAACTTGTTGCGCGTTACCTTTACGAGGTACTAGATGTTACTAAATTTGTCTAAGTAGATGTGTCCTAATATCCCATTTAGTTAACTTCATGCTATAGGAAATAATCAAATAAATATTAATATCATTTAAATATTCTTAACATATTTCTTTATTTTCAATTTAGAACTTTGATAGCATAAATAGATGCAAATCTATAATAATAACATTAAATATTCATTTCAAACAATAACTTTTAGGTGTTTAAAGTAAAAGATTAAACACTTACTATTTACTACTGAAATTAATTGTAAGATTAATAATAACTAATATAGTTTAAATTTCATAATTATTTTCCATAAAAGCAGGCCTATGACTAATATATTTATTTAAGTAGATAAAGCCCATGTAAAAGTAATGTTTTTCTGAAAATATAACCAGTCCAATAAAATCACTAAAACAGTCGTTGAAGTATAATAAGATCAAGCCCAATTTAAAATACAAGACCATTTAAAGTAAGCCCACCACTCTTTTTGTCTTAAGAATGCACTTGGCCGAATGTCTTAGGCCCAAGCCCACTCAAATTTATGAAGTGTAGAAGCCCTAGGGGCCGAGAAAAAACACAAAGGGCTCGAGAGAGAGGGAGGGAGTCGAGCAGTGACTCACCGAGAGAAGGCTGAGTGCGACGGCGGCTCAGGGTGGCTGGGAGTGACCGGCGACGAAACTGGGTGTTTCTGGTGGTGGTGCGACACCGAGAGAGGGAGGGAGAGAGAATCCGTCAAGCTGAAGGGAGTGGGTTCGACGGGGTTAGGCTGGTTGGCGATTTATGTGGTGGTGTGGGAGGTGGTTGTTGGTTGTTGGGAGGAAGGCTGTGGTGGTGTTGTTTGTGACGAGGGGCTTGCTGTGAGAGTGGGTTCTTTCACTGTGTAGGAGAGATTTCTTGGGTTCTGGCTGTGGGATTTTGATGAGAATATTTTGTGTGTATAATACAGAGGCTTCGTGGGGTTTCTATAGATGATAGGGGGAATTTGTGGTGGGGTTTTTTGATATGAGTTGGTCTCCCATTAGGTTTTATTTAATTAGGAGATAACACTGAACTTGGGTGGGGATAGTGGAAGCAACACTGATGATTAAAAAAAACAAAAGAAGTGGTGGCTGTTGCAAATCTTAGAGGTCAAGAACTGAAGGGCCATCGTAACATTTTAGCAGATAAAAATCCTGGATGTTACAAGGTCCAAGGTTCAACACCTCATGGGTGCAAACAATCATTTGGGGCCACACCCCTGGTGAAAATCTAACGATTTAACCAATTTCGTATAGGGAAACTTCGGAGAGTGCAGTACACGGGACCGGAGTTTATTCTGTAGGGGTGGGTTTGAAGGGGCCTGCCTTGGAGAGGTTCTCCGACATTAAAAAAAAAAAATGCATGCAACCGTTACTGAAATTTTTTCACTAATTGAGACAAAAAGTAGGGCCTCTTCTATTCAATGGTTTCCTCATCTACTTCCTTCCCTCTCACTAATAAATTTGATTTTCTTTTTGAAATGAGGATTTTAAGCAAGAGGCTGAGAGCTTCAGAAATTTTAAGTGCCTCTTCTATGGTTCTACCACACTTGTCTAGTAGGAGGCTGAGAGTAATAAGTTTTAACGAGTCAACTGAAGTAATTTAACTGCTACAGATAAGGCCTCTACTTTCTTATTTGGCCTAGTTAATGAAATTGCAATCATGTCTTTACATGATTGGTATGCCTTGACCAACTTCATAACCTTTATAAGTCAATTGAAGTAACTGACTGCTATATGTTATGACTCGGATTCCTCATTTGGTCTGTATTGAAGTTGGGATCTCCTTGCATGACTGGTATGCCTTCCTTCGTTGGGAATATTCTTATTTTTAGGCAAGCATGAATTACAAGCTGGTGGTGATTGATTTACACTGTTGGGAAGGGTTTCATCTAATTTTCTATTGCATTCTCACTGGTTGTTCAACTGTTTATTACTAATTATCTTATGTTATATTTCCCTTAAAAGTCTTGAGCATTACAAAAATTGTATAGTGGTTTTCTAAAGTTGGTAGCGAGGAGTATGATGGATAGTGGTTTATTCTAGATTTACAGCTGATTATGGGTTTCAGGGGAGGTTTCTCAGTCTTTCTAGAACCCGTCATTGAGCCACCGAGCAGTTGATGAGATTCATCTATCTTAGTTATGGCATCAGTCAACTTGACTTCGTGTTTACAATTGCTACTAATACAGCTCTGTTCACTGTCTCTGTTAAGGTATATATCTATGTGCCTTGTTGATATTAGTTAGTTTGACCACTGTTGGATCTCGTTGTTTTGATGTCATGGGTGAATAAGAGTTGAAATTAATTCTTGGGAAAGTTTGATCTCTTGGATTTACGTAAATCATTAGGGCAAATCATCCCAAATAATTCTTGGGTGATCTGAAATTAACCCTTGAGTATTTTATTCCATCATTTCCATCCCAATATGTTTTAGAAAGAAGAGTTTTGGGGTTGAATTTCAGATTTAGTTCAATTTCTCATTTACCCCTATATTAATTTAAGTTGATCCTTTGGTTCCTTGACTACTCTTCAGAAGGTGGATAGGAAGAGCTCTCTTTTTTCTTCCACCGATGTACCTTTACCAACTTCTATGCCCTTTCGTGGGGGATTACTCTTTTCAGGTCCAGGAAAAAGAAAAGGTTCTGCCAATTATTTCTAGGATAAAGAAAGTTCATACATGATGACTGTTACCCCTCTTACACCTGCTAAGTGGATCCTCTGATCCAAACCCAGGTAATGTCCTTCCTATGATTAGTTTTTCCCCTATTCCTTCCACCGTTTCCGAGCATTAATTATTATAATATCCTATTGCTATTTGTGAGGGGTAAAGTGTGTAGTGAGCATTAATTTCACTTCCAAATTTAATTTATTAATCTTGTTTCCTTGTCATGTCTTTACTTTTAGCGTCTCCTTTTTTATAGCAAAGAAAAAAATTTCTCCTTTTTGTCTCTCAGCCTCAATTTGTCAGGAGATGAACGCAAGGGGTGATTGACTTAACAATTGGGAGACTGGGGCTGCAAGTATATATTCATTGTTTCTATACCGGTTATTATAGAAGCTTAAATGCACAAAGCATCCTAGTTTATGATGTGTTGCTTGCAGCATAAACTTTTTACATTCTCTGCTGCTTGAAATACTGTGGAGATCTGGTGAGTCACGATGTGAAACTTATTAGCCTGGCTGTCTGGGTCAAGCTACAATAAATTATTACTTTGTTTTGTACCAAATACTTGATTTACTTTGTAACATCTTGGGATTTTGCAGTTGCTATATGAAGAGTATAGCAGAATCCGGGTGGGAAAATCTGTTCCCATCAACACATATTACCATTTTCGTTGGTTCTTTGAGCTAGCTTGTTACTTTAGTTGATTGTGATTTATGTAACTGTATTATTGAGTGCTGTATTGATCCTTCTCTTGATAGGTTGGGTTTATACTCAATTTAATCTCTCTCTCTCTCTCTCTCTCTCTCTCACACACACACACACACACATTTTTAGTGACTCTACTTGAATTGTGGCATATGTTTGTTCTCAAGACCTTGGTCCTTACTGGTAAACAGATCAATAATTTATTGTGGCCTGAGAACTTACCCCATGTGTCCAAGATCTATAGGGGTGGGTGGAAAGGGTGAAGCTAACAAATAATGCATGAAAAACCTTGGGAGTATACATGTTGACATTGACATTGAGAAAACTGGAGTTGGTTGCGTGCGCGAAAGACTAGAGGAAGGTTGGAATTGACACCATTTCAGTTATCTATTGCTTACTTTAGATAGAAATGTCACAGGTGAAACCTGTGGAACAGGATCTATAATGCAAAATTGATAGTATTGATATAAGGTCTGTGGATGATGCTATAATAAATTATGGATCTTTTGGAAGTTTACAAGATATCAAATAGGTGCCAGTCCATATCATGCAGGCAAAGCTAATCTAACTGAACTCATATAACCCGTCTCTGTAGGTACTTTAATTCTATCCTGCTGCTATTCCATTTCTAATTATAAGTTCCTATTAATAGTTCCAATCAATAGTGTTTATTTATTTATTTTTAATTTGCACGTTTTTCCCCACTTGTGAAAACATGATGGATCTCAATTTTATAATAGAAGGCCAAAGGCCATGATTCATAGGACTGGCACATATGCGAGACCTTATATTTTATACACCTTAATTAATAACCCAAACTCGTGATTTTGAAATTGAATCAGAGACTTTTAATTATGGTTATGTGTGGTCACATATGTATGACCTGGCAGCTATAGCACCCTCGTCGGGTTACTAATGGTTGAAAACAGTTGCAGATTCCAAAAAACTATCTTCAAAGTCCATGATTGCAAAATAAAACAACGATAAACAATAAATATTCTAATGATGCTCTATGAAAATGGAATGTGAGAGAATTTGTAAATGTGATGCTAATCATCCTTGGACCAAGTGTCATCACGCCCTTCTATAACCAGGGTGGAGGAAGGATCATGGGTTTAATCCAATGGGATGCATGAGATGTGTATTTTACTATTCTAAACAAAGAAAATGTAAATGTGATACTTATCAAAAAAATAAAAAAATGTAAATGTGATGACGAAAAAGGGGCTCCACTATTTTGTAATTAATTTGGCATGGATGCTTACGTGACTTTCACCCTTTATTAAATTATTTAGTAATTTTCAGTACTCTTCTAATGTTTAGAATACTTTTCTTCACGTGCAGGTTGTTTTCTGGCAGATTCCGGTTTCAGCACTTAATTTCTTTGTAGCTTTTTGGTGTTTGTTATGGGGCATAGACATTTATTCAGCACATCCCAATCATTAGAGAACGAGCATGATCAGAACTGGAACCATGTACATGCCGAGCAACATTTTGTGAATCTTGGTATTGTGACTTTGAATGCCTTGCACAATTGTTTTTAGGGACTACGATCAATAATGTGATAATTTAATGTGCAAGATAATGGTTATGAGATGTTCCTTGACTGCTTTGGGCAACACATACCCTTAAATTTCCTTTTGTTTATATTACTTATTCCTTGGTTTATAATATCTCAGATTTAGCATAGAGTAATGAATGAGATTCCATATTATGTAGAAGGGAGAAGTTCTTGCAGTTTATAATTATTTCAAGGGGTTTCAATTGTGACTTGGACTTTTCATTTTGGAGCATAAGCCTATAGGTGGTTCACCTTTCCTTTGGTTTTTACAAATATTTGAGTCAATTCACAGCTTAAGTGCGGGACTCGAGTAATGCCACCTACAACGGAATGGCCTAATGAGGATATTAGAGATTTATTTATTTATTTATTGTNGAGGGTGGGAGGGGGTTGGAGGTGGAGATATTGTAACACTTCATATTCAATATGAGAGGATGTTGAATGGGATCTCAAATTACTTGCGAAGGAGTTCTCGTGGCTTATAATGATTACATGGGCTTCAATTGTAACTTTGCTAGGTCTTTTGATGTTGGGCCCAGATGTGGTGTGGGATTTTTTCTGTCTTGTTATATGTTTTACCCAGGTAAGTGGGTGGAATTTTTTGCTTGGGGGACTTCTTATACTACTACTGTGGCCTAATGGCTTGGATGCCCCATCCTTGGGCCAAAGGGGGGTCGGTCACATTTTTGCTACTTTGCTCTTAAAAATTGGAAACCTTTTGAGAGCAAAGTTGCAAACCTATGAGGGTGGAGTTTTTTGCTCGGGGCTTCCTATACTACTACCATGGCCTAAGTTTATCAGGATATGCATTGTAGTGGCCTCATAGTTGCATTTGAAGCACGGAAAATTTCTTACACAAAAACATTTAATGGGTAGAAAACTGCTAATGAGAATTGAAAGATGTTATTCTTTTATATGGTGCTGACAGATAACTTTCACAGACAATGGTTCTACTTTAGTGAATAACCTCTGCTCTTGTGCCTATACTAATTCTGGACTTTCTATTGCAGCTGGGGCCGGCACATCAGATAATGGTTCGTTCTTTTATCCTGTGGAAAATATGCCTCTAGATGGAACACATTTTGCTTCTCACTGGAGCCCTGCACCACGGTCAACTGCAAATCCTTCCTCAAGTCACAATTCAGAAGTACTACCTTATCAGCCTGATGCATCTGGCCCATCTCATGATCCTTTTGTGCATCTGCCAACTGCTGGAATGTTTTCTACAGTTCCAGATTCTTATGCACAACATGCATCTTCTTCTAATTATGAGTGGCCAACATTCCATGGCGGTGAGGGCAGTTTTGTTGATCTTACAATGCCAAGCGGAAGGGGGCCTCAAAAGCGAAAAAGTCCTGGAATTCCTTCAGTCTGTGAGAGAGGCAGTACAAGCAGATACTACAATGCTGGAAGTTGTTCTCCTGATCTTCCATCATCTTCAGAACTGCGGCTGGAGAAATCAAGTATTGATTCTCAGTACATGCCTTGGGATCACATTACCATGAATCCCATTTATAGAGGCAGTGGCCTTTCAATTAGGGGTGAGGGTTCTTTGAGGAATGTCAGAAGCCGGTCTGCACTTGATTTGGAATCAAACCTCGCTAGGACCCATCTGTCAACCAACCCTTCCTATTCTGTAAGCCACCCCATTGACCATTCCAGCCCTGTGGATGTTTTGGTTCAGGGTTCTAGTGCTTTGACACGGGATCGGAGTCTAATTAACATGTCTCCTGCAACTGGAAGGGTTATAGTTTCAGGTAAGTTTTTTGTTGTTGGATGTCTTTGTTTCTATCCAGTTTGCCACTGTTTCTAAGAGATTCCTGGTTTTAAATGGCAGATACGAGCAGCTTCAACCATGAGACGGATCAATTCCTTGTAGGAAGCAGTTCTGGCAACCCTTCTGCTGAGATTGGGGGATATCATCATAATTTTATTTCAAGCAGAAATCTTGTTACTCCTCAAAATATTCATGCTAATTCAACCCAGTCTGTGAGGGGTGTTCGTAGTAGTAGCTTTAGTCAAAGATCTAGCCCGGCTTTCAGGGCTTCTTCAAGCAGCTTACGCCTGGGGCATGCGGCACCGTCTGATGGAGGACTACAGTTGGTGGCCGAAAGTTACTCCCCAAGACATCCAAGGCCATTGTCCACCATAGGGTGGCGTAATGGTGACCGCAATGGGAGGTCGAGGATATCTACTGGAAGATATAGGTCACTGCCTAATGAAGCAGGTGTCCATGATCGGTTTTCATCTGAGGTTTGTCTTTTATCTGATATAGAACTATGCCATAGTTTGGAGAGGGGTACCACTCCTCTACATCAGTTGAACACTTTTTAACGTCGTTTTATTAAGCTATTGAGAGTCATTTTAGGAGAAAATTGGTCGAGTTGGAATACTTATACCTATTGTTATAAATATATCCTTTAGCTTTGGCATATATAGGTACAATGATGCATAACTGATATCACTGAGTCTCTTATTTCTATTGTACGCCTAGTTGGGATCCTTAATATCTGAGAAATAATTGTTCATTTCATACTGTCATTACTTGCTGAATGCTGTAATTTATTATCACTTTGCAGGGTTTTATGATTGTGGATCGCTCAGCTTGGTATGGGCCCAGAAATATGTTTGATCAGCATAGAGACATGATGCTAGACATAGACAACATGAGCTATGAGGTTATTAATGCAGTTTCTTTTTCTTCTAATCTTTTCTTCCTGTTATAGTTGGCTTAAGATTTTTCTTCTTTTTGAAATTGTCTCGTACAGGACCTTCTTGCACTGGGGGAAAGGATTGGGAATGTGAGCACAGGTCTGTCTGAAGACTTAATATCAAAATGTTTGATAGAAACAATTTATTGTTCATCGGATCAGACCCAAGAGGAAGAAACTTGTGTGATCTGCCTGGTAAGTAATTTTTTCCCTATTTGAAACAGGGAAACCAACTGGGGTTCCAAATACTCTGGTTTTCGATTTGGGAATATATTGATTTGAACAATGATGCCATACACCCACCCTTATTTAGTGTTGAGCATTTAGTTAATGTTCCTGATTACTTCTCTGGACTAGTGTGTCTAGAAACTGACCAGTGGAATCGACTTCCTGTAAAGAGCATTCTCATCCCAGTTGCTAAATTGGCTCATTGGCTATTTTATTTGCAAAAGAACTCTACATACATTCTTGCTACATCCCTAGCTACAAAATGGAGAACACTTTTAGCTTTGCTACAGTTACTCTCCAAATCAACTGTATTAAAGTTGATCTGTATTTAAGTATGAAGAGAAAGAATAGAGGGAGATGTATGATGTTTTGAAAATGTAGATGACTAAAATGGAGGAGGCCTTCTTTATTTAAAATTTAGCTGAACTTTTGAAGAGATCAAACTGAATGGTTCTAATGAAATCTATTTTATTTGGAATCTACAGGAAGAGTACAGGGATAGGGATGGTGTTGGGACTCTGAAAGCTTGCGGCCATGACTACCATGTTAGCTGTATCAAGAAATGGTTGTCTATGAAGAATCTATGCCCAGTATGCAAAGCTTCTGCTCTGGCTGATAATATGAAGGACAAATAACTGAGTAATGTCTCATGTTGTTGTTTACTATATTCTCATTCTTGTATATAAATATATATAATATATATTTATATATATTCGGAGATAATCCCTCAAAAAGGGGAGACATTTGCTCTACCAGCCGATGCCAATTCATTGTTGGTCTTCCATCTTGATTATGAGAAGCCTTTAAATGTTATTTTGGTTTTTGGACTTTCATTCAATGAAAAGTTACAGTCCTCTTGATCTCCTCTCTAGACTCCTCTTGCTTGATGGAACGAGCCCTTTCATTTGGTGTCAGAGTACGGACACGTGGTTCTTCTAATTTAAAAACTCTATGAGGAGTTATTTTTGCGTATTCTTTTATGCACTTCACTAATGTGATTGGTTACATTATTTTTTAAATATAAAATAATTATTTTGACCAATCACATCATCGGAGTGCGTAAGGAGTATGCACTCCACTAATCTTAAATAAGTTAAAAAGTACGTTTAAACTTGTTTTTTCTAGATAATTTGGAATGTAGATTAAATTTTAAAAAAATTGTCAATAAGTAAAAATATCAAAATAATTATAACTTTTAAAATTTTAAAGATATAGTTATAATCTTAAAAAAATAAAAATAAATAATCTTTGTTTCTATCTTATAAAATATTTTTTTTTAATTTGTTTTTAAACAAATAAAATATATTTAAAAATGCTTTGAACGTATAGTTAAATAAGAACTTATTATTTAAGCTGTAAGTTATAAACCTTAAAACAATTCTATATATTTCTCACCCACTACCAAACATACACCAAACTTTGTCTACCATTACCCTTTTTTTTTAATAGTTGACGTCGGCATTTTTCGTCACAATTTTTTTTTTTTTTTTTTTTTTAAATGGATAATGCTACTTTAATTGAGAAAGCCAATCGATAAAACGGACCTTTTTTCTTTTATTTTCTTTCAAATATATTTTTTTAAATATTAAAAAAACAAAACATCAGTCTACTCCACGGGTCTATTGGATAGAATAGCATTTTTTCAACGTAATTATATTAGATGAGCAAGCCAATTTAAAACTTGATAATACTTAAGGTTTTATTTGTATACATAGTTCAGATGTGATGAGATGAGATGAGATATTTTAAATAGTAATTAAATAAAATATTATTAGAATATATATTTTTAGTATTATTTTTATTTTGAGATTTGAAAAAGTTGAATTGTTTATTATATTTTTATATGAAAATTTAAAAAAATTGTAATAATTGAGATGAGATGAGATAGGAGGTTTGTGTAAACAAACGGAGACTTAAACTTTTTAATAAAAGAAAATAATAGTATGACTATTAAATATATTTAACAATGTGCCTATTTATATATATATTTTAAAATTTTTCTTAATAATTAAGTAATTGAGTATTAATGAATTTTTATTTTTTTTCTTAATAGTTAAGAATGTTTTAAAAATTTATTTAAAGAAAAGAAAAAAGAATTATTTTTAATGTCTCATTTATAGTCGGTTTGGATTGAATCATTTCACTATTATTCATAAATTTTAACTTATAAATTTTATTATTATTCATAAATTATTTCAATTTATTTTATCTCTAAATTTAAGGTAAATCTTTGTATGCACCTTAATATTATCTTTTTAAAAAAAGTAAATTAAATATACATTTGAGAAAAAAAAGTAAATTTCATTTTAATAATTATAATATAATTATTTCTGTGATCATCAATTTGGTAGGTAGAAAAGACAGAGCAGAAGCCTCGACAGCCACGAAATTTATTGGAAATTCCTGGAGAGATCGAGAGGTCAGGAGAGACATTTTATCCTTTTTCTCGTAATTTCCGGATCATTTCGTTGTACGCATTGTCTTACGTCATTGAGTCGGGTAAGCTCTTCTCTAGTTCTATATATACTCTTCGTCTCCCTCTTCCTTTTCATTCATCTTCCTATTAATTCTCTCTCTTATAATTTCATTCCCTGCGACGCTACTTTAGAATTTCTGAAACATGCAGATCTTCGTCAAAACCCTCACCGGCAAGACCATCACTCTCGAGGTCGAGAGCTCCGACACCATCGACAACGTTAAAGCCAAGATCCAGGACAAGGAAGGTATTCCACCGGATCAGCAGCGTTTGATATTTGCCGGGAAGCAGTTGGAGGACGGTCGCACCCTTGCCGATTACAACATCCAGAAGGAGTCCACGCTGCATCTCGTCCTCCGTCTCCGTGGTGGGATGCAGATCTTCGTCAAAACCCTCACCGGAAAGACCATCACCCTCGAGGTGGAGAGTTCCGACACCATCGATAACGTCAAGGCCAAGATCCAGGATAAGGAAGGAATTCCTCCGGATCAGCAGCGTTTGATCTTCGCCGGGAAGCAGTTGGAGGACGGTCGCACCCTGGCCGACTACAACATCCAGAAGGAGTCTACCCTTCATCTCGTCCTCCGTCTCCGTGGTGGGATGCAGATCTTCGTCAAAACCCTCACCGGGAAGACCATCACCCTCGAGGTCGAGAGTTCCGACACCATCGACAACGTCAAGGCCAAGATCCAGGACAAGGAAGGGATCCCTCCCGATCAGCAGCGCCTGATCTTCGCCGGCAAGCAATTGGAGGATGGTCGCACCCTTGCCGACTATAATATCCAGAAGGAGTCCACCCTCCATCTCGTCCTACGTCTCCGCGGTGGCATGCAGATCTTCGTCAAAACCCTAACCGGGAAGACCATCACCCTCGAGGTCGAGAGTTCCGATACCATCGACAACGTAAAGGCCAAGATCCAAGACAAGGAAGGCATTCCTCCTGATCAGCAGAGGCTCATCTTCGCCGGGAAGCAATTGGAGGATGGGCGTACCCTCGCCGATTACAACATACAGAAGGAGTCAACTTTGCACCTGGTGCTCCGATTGAGGGGAGGGATGCAGATCTTTGTTAAGACCTTGACAGGAAAAACCATCACTCTGGAGGTGGAGAGCTCGGACACCATCGACAACGTGAAGGCTAAGATTCAGGACAAGGAAGGCATTCCTCCGGACCAGCAAAGGCTCATCTTTGCCGGGAAGCAATTGGAGGATGGGCGTACCCTAGCTGATTACAACATTCAAAAGGAGTCAACCCTCCACCTCGTCCTTCGCCTCCGTGGTGGTGATTTCTAGATGCTTTCTTTTTATGGTGATATTATGTCGGCTATGTCTATGGTGGTTTGTTGGGTGTTGTCTCGCCTGCCTTTCTGTTGGAAGTAATCTTCAGTGTATTTGTTCGGTCCCTTGGTTCTTCTCCTTAAATGAGTAAGAACCTTAGTAGTTAAATCGAGTCTTCGGACTAATGTAATTCCCTTTTCCATTCCTAAATGAAAAATAATGGCTTAGTTTGTTCAAATTCCTGCGTTCATCTTGATGGTCATGTGAATCCGTAATTGCTTAATTTAATGTAGTTCCTGGAAATTGATACGACTCTTGATTTTTCAATTGAATATAATATCAAGGAGCACAATTCTGTGTGTCTCTTGTATTTTTCCACCAGACTGTCGTTAAGTTTGAAGGGTCACAGGAAATTGCTCAACTTTAGACTAACTATTCATGGTTGAGATGCTGCTGAGATTTAGATTTGGAGATTGAGAGATTCATCTAAAGTTCTCAAACTAATTGTCCAGAATGAGAGAACTGGTCCTTCCTGGTAGACAATATCTCATTCAGAAGCGCTATGCTACTTGTCTTCAAGCTCGCCAAGCTCTTCCAATTGTTTCTCTTTAAACTTCCTGCTTCTGTAGAAACCAGAGATTCATGTGATTTCTATTTATGCATTATTGGTTATTTCTGTTGCTGAATTCAAATGTTCTATTATGTTTGGTTCAAGATTTCTGCACGGTGCATTCACTAGAAAAATACAATCAAAAGGGTAAAAAGCTGTGTGTAACTCCTTGTTCAAAGTGTTGCCACTTGAATTGCTGTGCTATTCAAGCTATGCCTCTCTCGACGGCCACATAAAGTGGTTAGTAGGGTTTGGAATGCTCCATGTTGATTCAGTAAGGTATTTGGTGGATCTGCCTTCCAATCTCCATGTTGGTTTTGAAACAACATAGCTAGTTAAAATATAGAGTAAACAAGTGAAGTTTCATGGACGAATAGCAAATTAAGTACCGGGAGAATAAGGGTTGAGATGGTCTGGAGCCACTCTAAGAGCTTCTTCTGTTCAGAGGGGAGAGGGGAGGAGTTTTCAAATGATGTCTTAATGGCCCATTAGCCATTAGTTGGAGGGGTCTGTTTTTGTTCAAAATCTATCCGATCTTTAAAAAGCCAATATTAGCTTTCAATATTTTATTGTTCTTGACAATTATTGACCTAGGCATATTATGATCAATATACGTGTTTGGGCGGCTGGAAATTTAGTTGCATGGTTGGAAACTTCGACTGGTCAGGGAAGTAGAATTTATACTCTTAAACGATTCTAGATCTTCCCGACATATTTGAAACGAAACTTCAAAATTCAAAGGAAGAAGTTAGAGTTGGTCAAATGACAAGACCAAGTTATTGTTGTTGATTGATTCGTGGTAGTGGGTTCCAGAGTCACTAGGATTCAAGATTCTCATTCTTGGTCTATTGGTAGTTTTAAGCGAGACTTTGTACACTTGCTCTGCTCTTTCTTGTCTTGTTTTTTCTTTTGTTTTATTTTCTGTTTTTTGCTAATAACATAATAAAATTTGGCCTGCCCTGATTTAAATAATGTCCATTGAGAACTGTGGTGGACAGAGTCATCAATTCAAGGGAAGAAAAGATGTTGGTTTTAGTGACCATCATTTTCAGAAGATGTGCTGTTTAACTTTGGAGGTGCGTGTTTTCTTTCTTCAAAAGCTCCAGCTGAGTTTTTGAACAATGCTATTCATCATCATCTCTTCACCTCCATCAAAAGCCTTACAAATAATGTGCTGTAGTAATTGCCTTTTGTTTCGTCATAGACCAAATAAATGTGTCCCAAAGAAAACTCTCATATTTGATTTGTATGTCCATCCTTGCTGGAAGGATCAGGGCATTACAAGTTTTCACCCCATAACATAGATATAGCTATAATAAATTTGTAAAAAAGAACATAAATAATGTGCTACCACCTGCAGAATTGGCACATCAGCAGCTTTATGGAAGTTTCCTACTCATTGCTGCCACAATCTGGTCGTTATCTCCTTGTTTTAAATCTCTGAATATTTCTGCCTCTTATTTCTCTCTGTCCTTTTCCTTTATTTTACTCAAACCTTCAATGCTTTAATTCACCCCGTCTTTGCTGAATGAGAAATCCTTTGAGGGAGTTTCAATTTCAATATGATCATGTGCATGGTTTGTCTGATTCTTAGACCATTTTAGATCATCGTGGAGTACTTGAGCGGGTGATTGGGGAGCACCCATCTCACAATCTCCATTGTTGAAATTGGACATCCTTGGTGATGTATGAATGCTGTCTGGATCAGCTTGGTAGTGACGCAGAAGATGGACAGGGGACATTGAGTGCAATGGCGTGGTTGGCGTACTGTTTGATTGCCGGTTTTGTTTTACGTTCTTCTTTGCTGTCTGATGCTATGTTCTTAGTGCATTTGCCACCCTATCGTTGAAGATTGTTGGCTTCATGCTCGAACCCATGTGACATTTTGTATGTCCTTTAAGCCAATGAAAAAAAAAAAGGAATACTTGCACTCAACATGGAATAGTCGACTTGGGAGACATGTTTTATATCGAGTAATGTTCTTCTTTATTCAGAATTTCCTCATTCTCAGTCGTACTGATTGCCGTGTTATAGGTAAGATCAGTCTGTTGGTGCGATTAAGAATGACAAAATTCAGAATGAACCTGTTGTATTCTTAAGGTGGCAAGTTATAGTACTACCTGTGTTACCAAGGCATATAGAGGAAGTGACATAGCTGGATAGTATCTGTATGAGCACCCTGCTCAAATAGTAAATATTACTGGCATTAGTTAATCACCCCTATAGCACTCATGTCATTTGCCAATGTGGTTAGGAAACTCACTTACCCCATAGATATTCTGATTATGAAATCTTCCATCTTGTCATGGAAGCAAGACTTCATGCCAAATTCATACTGATAAACAACTGGGGTTCCAAGTGCTCTGGTTTTCGATTTGGGAATATATTGATTTGAACAATGATGCCATACACCCACCCTTAGTTAGTGTTGAGCATTCAAGTTAATGTTCCTGATTACTTCTCTGAACGAGTGTGTCTAGAAACTGGCCAGCGGAATCCGACTTCCTGTAAGAGCATTCTCATCCCAGTTGCTAAATTGGCTCCTTAGCTATTTTATTGGCATAAGAACTCTACATTCATGCTACATCCCTCAACTGCATTCATAGATATCACCCCTTGAAGATGTATGATATTTTGAAAATGGAGGCGGCCTTCTTTATTTAAAATTTAGCTGAACTTTTGAAGAGGTCAAACTGAATGGCTCTAATGAATCTATTTGGAATCTACAGGAAGAGTACAGGGATAGGGATGGTGTTGGGACTCTGAAAGCTTGCGGCCATGACTACCATGTTAGCTGCATCAGGAAATGGTTGTCTATGAAGAATCTATGCCCAGTATGCAAAGCTTCTGCTCTGGCTGATAATATGAAGGACAAATAACTGAGTAATGTCTCATGTTGTTGTTTACTATATTCTCATTCTTGTATATAAATATATATAATATATATTTATATATATTCGGAGATAATCCCTCAAAAAGGGGAGACATTTGCTTTACCAGCAGATGCCAATTCATTGTTGGTCTTCCATCTTGATTATGAGAAGCCTTTAAAGCCTTTAAATGTTAATTTGGTTTTTGGATTTTCATTCAATGAAAAGTTACAGTCCTCTTTATCTCCTCCCTAGACTCCTCTTGCTATTTCATATTTCGACAATAATAATGATAAGGTTACTATCCTACTAATATCTATATATTACTTTTTTATATTTAATTTTTATTTAATTTTTAATTTTACTTAATGATTAAGGAAGTGAGTATTAGTAAAATTATATATATTTTTTTAATTTTTTCTTAGAGATTAAGGATATTAAAAAAATACTTAAAAGAAAAAAAAAAAAAAAAACCTTGAAATGACTTGGGTAGTAATAGGGTAAATAACCCTATCACTACCCTTTGGCCAAATGATGGAACCTGCCCTTCCATTTGCTGTTAGAGTACGGGCACGTAGTCATTCTATTATAAAAAATTTTTTGTGCAGTTACTTTGTGTATTTTGTTGTGCATTCTATTAATGTGATTAGTTGTGTCAATTCTTTTAATATAAAATAATTGTTTTTGTCAATTATATCATTGGAGTGCACAATAAATATGTAAAAGTGAACTATATATAACATAACTTTTTTATTATAAGACTTTATATCAATTAATATTAGTGTTTATATAAGAAATGTGAATTACATGTCATGCAAGAGAATTGTACCATTTATACTTTGGGATTACCTAAGATTTCTTCTATGATTTATGTTACCTTTAGATATATTACAATCTCAACATATGAATCCCAACATAGGAATTCAAAATATTCTGGGTAATTTAAAGGCTCAATATGTCAAAAGTTTACAGGGACGTTTGGATGTTAGGTTTTTTTCAAAGATTTTAGAACTTTCGAGAAAATTTAGAGAAATTTTAAGATAGGTTTTGTGAAGTTTTATGAATGTCGTGGAATCTTTAAAGATATATCTGTATTAAAAAGATACGTTCAGATAACGAGAGTACTTCAGGTATTTTATGAATAATAGAGAAAAAGTAATTATAAAATATTGAATAATAATGAATAGTAATAAAGAGTAAGTAAAAAATAATAATAAAATAAAAAATAGTAATGAGGCATTTTAAGGTATTTCTGAGAGTACCTCTCAGTACTCAAACCTACTATCATGCAAGCCTTTTCCAAGTCTTTTATAAAAGAACAATTCTTCTCATCATCCATATATCATACATTTGATAAAAGAAAAAATAAATAAAAAATAAAAAATTATGTATAATATGTGGTGTGAGTATGATGAGTAGATTTTTTATTTTAAAATAAGTACTTCTACTTATAAGTCGATGTAAAAAACACACTCTTAATACCATTGACATGGCATGATTTAATTGGTAAAATATTTAAATTTTAAAATTTTCTTGTAGATCAAATTTTACCATGCCAACTATTGGATGTGTTTTTTACCCACTAACTTACAAATATAATTTTCTTTTTAAATACTACAATAATTGTGATCAAGAAAAACAGGAGGACCGACTGTCGGATCTCTTGCCACTCCCCTTCAAGTTCTTGGGATGGGGTGGAGACTCACGTAGAATGGTACATCCTTCCCAACTGTGTTTTTACTTTAGGTCTTATTTAATTTCATCTCAATTTATTTAATTATTATAATCTTTTTGAATTTTCATATAAAATAAATAAACAATTCAAAATTTTTAAATTTTAAAATAAAAATAATATTAAAAAAATATTTTAACAATATTTTATTCTACTTCTAACTTTTATTTTAAATTATCATATGTGAAAATAGATGAGGGCTTAGAGTCAATTCCCTCATAAATTATTCTAAGTTAGACAGTTTGGATTTAGAGCATATATCAATTCTTCTCATTTAATTATTATTATTTTTTAAAATTTTTATATAAAATATAATAAAGAATTTAATTTTTTTTAAACATCAAATTAATAATAATATTAAAAAAAATATTTTAATAATATTTTATTTAACTTTTATTTTTTATATCAATTCATTTTATTTCAAGCTATCATCCAAGCCTTTGGTTAGTTTTGAAGTTATTAAAAAATTGTTGACATTTGTTTCTTGTTATCCTCCAATAACACCGGGCTGAAAGAGTCTATTTATTTTTCTGACAAATTTCATTTAATTTTTTTTATATATAATTTTATATTTTTTTTGTTCATTATTTTTGAGTAATGTCGGTAAAAATTCCAGTTATACAGGTTGTCTGCTTGTAAAACAGTGAATTCATTGTAAGAAATATAAGAAAATTATTATTATTTTTTAGATAGAGACTGTACAAAACTTACACAACTTACCCAGTTTGGAATTTCGTTAGGAATCTTAAAAAGTATTTAAAATTCTTAAATAGCTTTAAAAGTTATTCAATAGAAAAATTAGATTATTTAAATGTTACATATGAAAGTACTTTTTAATCTTAAATAAGCTAAAAGTATGTTTGAGAAAAGACATCATTTTGATATTTTTCCTCGAACGTGTTTTTCTAGATAATTCAGAATTTAGTTTAAATTTTAAAAAAAATGTCAATAGGCAAAAATATCTATACAACTTTA
>QEOT01003317.1:93846-126829 GCA_003123785.1 Pterocarya stenoptera | reverse complement strand
AAACTTCTCTTGCTTCTTGCACATTCATCTACACCAGATAACAAACATACATACCATATAAACATCAGCAATTGTTTAAAAGTCAGTTTTAATGATTCAATGTTTCGGCAAAGCAATCTCGTTTGTGTCATACCCATTTTCTTTGACGCACGTCCTTCTCTGGCCAGAAATCTAACTGCTCTTCCACAAGCAATGGGAACATGTATCCTTCATAATAAGTATCATGGGTTTTGCTCTTGAAATTCCACTTACCCAATTCACGCTGCAAGGAGACCTTTTATTTGTCAAAATCATTATAGATTCAAATGCTCACAATGCAAAAACAGTCACGCATCACTTCTAATGCTCATACAAGCAAATTTGTCAGAAATTTTCAGTCTCCTCCACCCTGCTACGCTGCCTAATACCCAGGAGGACCACTTCCCTTCATTTCTTGGATATGTTTTCTTTCATGCTATTTAGATAAAAAGTTCTTCCAAATTGTCTGGGGCATGAAGTGAAACGATCATATGCTAATGCTAATGCTAATGCTAATGTTCAGTTGAGGCAAAAGCTTTCTGCCGGAATTGGAACTACAAGAGGAGCACTGACCTGAATAACGCCTCTTACCCCTGCTTCCTCTAGGGTCTCTCGTAAAGCCGCCTCCTTTATGGATTCATCTTTTTCCCAACCTCCCTGGTAATTACATACAGGAATCGTGTTAAAACATCTGAAACAAAATTTTATTAAAATTTAATTCATATAAACACAAATCTGAAATGATATTGAATAATTTGTTCGATCAAAGACAAGACAAGACAATAATCCAGGTACCTTTGGAAACAACATCCCTTTGCCTTTCTGTGAACTGATGAGAAGAACTTCTAGTTCTCCTGCTTCTACCAAGGAAGTCTGCTTTGCAATCTTGGATCTGTAAGGTATACATCTGCAAAATAGAATACATAAGAGTATGGTACATTAATTTCAATTACTAAAACCATAAATTAGTTGAATCGACAAAGCTTCAAATATTAACTACGACTGGATTGACCATATGATCCTTTTTTTAACATTCCACTTGCCCAGAAAAATGTTGATATTATGTTGTTGTATTTTTCCATTTAACATAAATATTAAGCAAACAAACTGCAATGTTTAATTGAAGAACAGTAACTAATATTTTAAAGAATTCTAGATGAGGTTATAGAACATAAATCTGGAGGATTTTAATAGAAAACCACGAGCCAAGAAACATAAATGTCGGCTCGTGGCCCCTGTCAAGAAACAAAGAAAGAAAAACTTTGTTAAGTAACCGTGAATCCGTGATTGATTTACATCAAGTGCTCTACTTATATACAAGATGAAAAAGAGCACATGGCAAAATACAAAAGACAATCCAACAATTAACAGTTGGAAAACTAACTAACTAACTAACTAACTAACTAACAAGCTAATGAAAACTAATAAAAATACACGTGAAAAATGTGAGGAACACACAAATCTCTAATACCAACAAGAAGTAGCTACCATCCATCACCACCTAGTAAGTTTCCATCCGTGCTTGTTTGACCACTTATAACTACTAAAAAATGTCAAATTTTGCAAGTGGGAGGGAAAGATGGATATATTGAGTGGATCTTTAAGATTTATAGATTTCCATATAAAATTTCCGAAATGCTATAAACCCCACTGCCAATATTTCTAACTTCAGGTCTTAAAATTGAGTCAAGACAAAAAGAAAGAAATGGTTCTAGCTGCTCTACATTATTTTCTACACGCCGCTCAGAGAAAAACACCGAATAATTTTCCGTTCGTGTGAAATTTGGAACCCGTATATTTGGTTGCAATTTGAGAGCGTAGTCATTGCAATCAACGCCGATTAACTCTAATCATTTCAATTTCAGGTATATATTAAACTTACAGGGAATTAACCCATTAACACAATTTAATAGAACAACACATTACAATTCACACAGCTTAATATTTCCCCATTTCATAACGAAGCAGAGTAATGTGGGTGAGTTAGAGAGAGAGAGAGAGAGAGAGAGAGACGAACCCTACAACTTGGCGACGACCCTTGCTGTACCGTTGCAAATGCCTTCCGGTGCGAGAAACCAAAGCAACCATGTTTTCTTGAGACACCAAGGTCACCATATTGCTATGCCTCTCTTTTTGCGTATATCGCTTGTTGAAAACAAAAAAGCAAGCTTGAAACAAAGAAAACAGAGAAATCCTAGCTGCAGAGTAACCAAGCCAAAGCCCTCTTAAAAAGAAGAAGAAGAAGAAGAGGAAGGGATTGCTCCTCTAGCTCACTGGCTATAATGATCACAAGAAAAACTGGTGATGATCCTACGGTTTCGTTTCTGCTACTAGTGGATATGATGAGGGAAAAGGAACAGCTGAACTTCCCCTTTTATTATGATAATGGTGAGAAGTTGTGCGAGAGAGAGAGAGAGATGTCCACGTGGGACCAGCTTCAGGTAAATGCCGCTTGCACGTACCCAAGCCCACGTGTTGCTGACTAGTCTGGTAACTGTTTGACGTGGTGGTTGTCAACATCGAACGGCGTGGATTTGTATATATGAGGCTAGGAAAAAAAGAGATTCCTGAATAAAATAATAAGTAAATACTAACTCATTTCTATTTCTGGGGATATGGTACTTGAGATATGATTGGTTCTACTGAATTCACATGAAAATATGGGCGCAAGTTGAAATATGTCTTTGAGCTCGAGCTGTAGATGCTTGGTTTTGACATTTATTTCCTCTCTAAAAACTATGTGCTGATCAGATTAAAGTAAAGGGTGCGATTCCAAACTTTACTGCTGGGTGGTATAATTTTTTTTTTTTTCATATTTTTTTAATACATTTAAGATTGATATGTTAAAAAAAAAATTAATATATTTAAAATTACTTTCTTAATCATTAAGTAAAAAAAAATTTTAAAACTTATTTTTTTTAGCAAGTAGTCAACTGGAGTGGTACAAATAGGAAGGTAAAAGTAGTGTTTTCCTAAAGTAAAAAGGTCTGGTTTCAGTTAAAGTTAGACCTACTGGACGGATCATATATCCTTTCTATTTTGTCACAAGATACGTATTGTTGCTATCATAACAGGCCGGAATAGAGGAAATTGGAGATAACGCGAGGAGAGAGACACGTACGTACGCATCCTGAACTACTTATTCCCAATTTCTTCTCCACGAGATTTGAGAGTTGTTAAAGAATAATAAATAAATAATCTGAAAAATGTTTCTATAATCGGTTGTCATGAAGAGAGACTTATTTGTATACACAAAACCTCTGAAAATCATGATAATTTTAATAATATTATTTGCCTGATGATGGCCATCGTTTACCAAATTAAAGTTGTTGAGTATGCATATGCATGGCATCAGAAAAGAGATCTCATTGGAGTAAAATACCTACATGATCAGTTCTTAGACGTTGGAATCTTTTATAGATGCTTTGTTGCTATCATGACTGTTGTATGACTAATGATGGACTGATACATACATACAATTTTATATATTGAGTGATAATCTCATTTTAATAATATTTATTTATTTAATTTAAATTTCAAATTTTGCTTTCAGACTGAGTTCTAGCAACTCGGGTCTTCAAAACTTGAGCCTGCAAAAATATAGAAGAAGGCAACTAGGAGAGGCCGGCCTTGGGGCCAAGGAGTTTCTTATGCTAAAGTCAGTAAATTATTTTGGAAGTTTGTAAATAAGTGAGAGCGTCTAGGGATTAGAGAGTCTTTTTTGTACCTATGACTTGCTATTGATATCATGAGTCTAAGGGGACAGGTCGTATTTGTCTCCATGGAGTCTATGTCCTTCGTACTGTTCCTTTTATCAGAGTCATTTAATGCGGTGTAGCTCTGCAACGACATCATCAATGTGGAGTGTAGCTCGGGTAGTGGTGTCATTAATGCGGGGTGGTTCTCCAATTTGCCTCACCCCATTAGCGTCCTTGATGGTCTATTGATGCATCCCCGTGCTTTCCGCCCATTACGTAGGTGGACACTATTCGAATGATCTCCAGGTCGGCGAGTCTCATTCCTTGCAGCATATTCTCTCATGTAGGTAGTGTCCAGAGGAGCCTACCCATGGGCCGGATCGAGGATTCTACCTGTTATGGGCTGGGCCTTCGGTTCTTATCCCCTTAATTGCCCTTCTCAGGCCTATTGAGACGGATGAGAAAAAATCACCTTACAAATAGCATTTTCTTTTTCGAAATCATAAAGAAATTATTTATTTTTTATTTCATCGGGCAATATTTAACTAAGTTAAAGTAAATTTGGAAAAATGAAAGTATATGTGAATGAAAAAATTAATCCCTAACATTTAAAATTAATAAGTTATTTTTATGAATGAAAATTTTGAAAAAATATTTTTTATTTATGAAATCAAAGTTAAAAATACAAGAGTCAAATACATACCCTTAGAGCATGGTTTTATCAAAACCCTATCCAAAATTTAGCTAAAACTACATATTTTCTATAAATTCAAAATCATTCAAGCCATAATCTCATATTAGATTAGTCAAAAGAATAATATAATATTATTTTTTAATTTTTTTAATATTTTATAACTATACTAACTATATATTAATTAATAATTTAATTTTTAAATATGGGTATGATATTTTAGAATGAATAGAACTTTTGAAGATTAAAAAACGTGGAAAATGTTATGGAGTAGTTGGGTATAATATTTTGAAATAAAATATTACTTTTAAAGATGTACTATGTATCTTTAAATATGAAAAGTAATTTAAAAAATAATGTAATTCATATTTGAAGTTTCAAAGTATTTGACTAATTCAATACAACTCATTTTATCTATATCCTTTCAAATTTTAAAGATCCTTTGGCACTAACAGACACTAGCTAGAAACTTACGATCCCAAGAATGATCAAATTAAGCATGCAGCAGTCAACTCGCGTGTAATCTTCTAGGAAGTACTGGATAATAATAGAGAACAACTCTTTTGTCCTTTGCATCGAAGTTGATACCATTGCCATGGAAAAGCATCAGCCTCAAGCATCCCGCCCGCCGGCCCGCCCAGGGAGAAAATCATAAGATCGGACCTGCAGATGTCAATTAATGTACGGACCTGCAGCATCTTATCGGTATAAATATTTTATTTAATAATTAAAACATAAAGTATATATATATATCCGTCATACAATTATACATTGGTCGATCGATCGGTTGGATATTGTAGTTTCTTATAAATACTAATTATTATTTATATGATGTCAATTATTGATCAATGTGAATGAAGTAGTAGTTGTGTCTACATCATTATCGTTCACCAAAATATTTAACATAATTATAATGTATCATCTTGCTTATTTTCTTTAATTTAGAAAGCGAGGGAAGTATATATAGAAAAGTAATATGATCATGCATCCAGAAATAAATATTGTGAATTCATGTTAGCTAATGAGTTACGTCTCATGTTAATTATATATTATGAATTCTATGTGTGCATGCATGGCCCCCGCCCCTTTCTAGAAATAGATATCACATTGAGAAATCTGAGAGTGAAACACGACCTTTCATCAAGAATCAAGCATCTTTCCATGTGAATCTCTGCCACAGCATTAATCATACTAACAATTAAATTTATTTTTTATTAAAAAAAAAGAGATAAATAATGATATTCATGTAGCGTGATATATATCAGATCATAAACAACCTTTAACATGATCGATGTTGCTGCATGCAGGCATCTCGTGTGCTTGTATTGGTCAAGTACTCAAGTAGTGTTCAGATTCTAATTAATATTTAACTTCACACAACCCATGCTTTTTTTTTTACAATACTTTACAGATAATCCAACGTACATCTGGCAACAAGTAGTAAATTAAACATGAATACGCCATAAGGCACAAAAAACATGCCCTAGCTAGCTCTTCAGATAATTGGCAAACATGCATGCATGTCGTCATGGGCATGTTATAAATATTTAAAGAATAAAAAGTTCATGGCTGAGACAAAGAAACCGGTTTCTTTGAACAATTTGCCAGATTTCCACTGTTCTCTATTATTTTATAATTATATTTCAAAAGTGAAAAATAAGATCAGCCGTACGTCCATCAGAGTAGTAGTGGTGATCCCTGGGAAATTTCCAAAGAAGTGTAGGGAAAATGACATTTCACTAATTGGTGCATGCATTTTCTGATCTTCACGCAACTTCCACTTGATCTTTGTTTTGTAAGCGGGCCGGCAAAAATGATTGATTTTGTAGACTTTCATTAGGAGGAGTACTACACTTCTTATTATAAATTAGGAAAGGAAAATATATAGTCCTATTTACTCTTTCGGCGGACCAAATTTTGATCCTGTCTTTGCGTGCGTGGGATCATTGATCGAGGTCGGGCCCCTTTAAGACCTAGCCAAAAGCCAGACCTAATTTGTCTCTTTTCTTTCTTTTCTTTTTTTCTGGGATTTTAATCAAATGGCTTTCGCGTGTTCGTACACATGATATTATCCATTGTTTGAAACTTTGAGACTCTTTACGTTTGTCGGCGGAACATTGTAATTTGTACGTTTTCTGCGTGACGTTAATTTTCTAAAAAGTCCAATGAAATCATATTAATGTGTTTGAACCAGCTCAATTTATTTTCAGAGAAATAATCTAGCTACAAATTAATTATATAAAAATAATTTTATAAAATAATATATTTTGATGTAATCTATTATCGGATTATAAAATTATTTTTATTATAATATAAATAATATTTTTTTGTAAGATTACTTTTATATAACATTTATCTTATTTTTCTCAATTTTATTTTGAGATCCTCTTTATCGGACTAGACCGGAGCGGATAGCTTGGAAGCTAGTAGATGTAGCACAAGGCAAGATCAGCAGGCCACTCAATGGTAAGGTCATTTAGGCCATTGTCTAAGATCCCATCTTATGTAAGGTCTAAAAAAAAAAAAAAAGATTTTTTAAAAAGAATAAAAATAAAAAAATATAATAAGAACCATTTCATTAAATAAAATTTTAAATAATTTTTATAGTTTTCAATGTGTGCAAGGCTCCAAATACTAGATTTAATATTTAATATAATAATTTTTTTTTATAAGTAATAGAATGAATTATATATATTTTAAATGATTTTTTTAAGATCTTTCTAAATTGAGGTATAAAATTTACATTGAAGCCTCATTTTAAGCTATTGTTGTAAATATAAATTCACGAAAACTGTATTTAAAAGATTTTAAATAAAATCTCATTTTGTTGAAAATTTAGAAAATATTTCATATAATAATTTATATCTTATAATTACGAATGATTCATTTAAATTTTACTTTAAACCTCAATTTATATTGAGCCTGTCCTGGCAGGATGGACGAAATTAGTTCAAGAGTAGTGTTGGTATTCGTTTTGGCTAGGCACAAGCATACATACGTATATATGTGAGTGTGTGTGAGAGAGCGACGAGCTTTTTTGTTACTGACAACAATATCAGAGTGAGCTTGCTGATACTTACTCCTATGTCTATCTGTTAGAATCCGCCAATATTGCTATCTCCTCGGAGCCTTCTTCATCTTCAGCCGTCCGGCCGCTTCAGTTCCTTTCACAAGATCCTTCTCGATCTTCTGAGACAGGCCCAACCACGTGAACCAGGAGCCCTCCAAGCTCGTTAACTTTATGCCTCTTGTTCTGATCATAGAACAACATGGAGCAAGACAAATATTCTACATATATAGCTAGAGCCGAAACCTAGGACCTCTCAGGCACATGCACCGGTCTTCTCCATCCCCGGCTCACAGTAGTGATTCGGATTGTGATACAGTGCAATTCGCGTTTATCTATAAAAATTAATAATAAATAAATAAATACAAACATATGAATTTATATAATTTGGCATAATATCTATATTCACAGGTTGTTTGCGAGATGAAATTCATTATAATTGATTATTTTATAATCTCTAATGATCTGATATATCTTATATTACAATGGAAGAATTCAAAATTTGAGGAAATTGAAGACGATGCTTCTATTGAGAGAAGACTCTTTAGAGTCATTGTGTGTATGAAGCTTTTGTGGAAAGCATATTAAATTTGTGGAGATCTTCTCTTTATACAAAGGTTTATTTCTTTGGAATAATTGAGTTTAACTTTCTTTGTGAAGTATTTTCCTTTTATAAGTCCGAGTCTCTTTCCTTTTAAAAGTCTGAGTGTATTTTTTTATGTCTTATTAGTCTTATCTCTTCTTAACCTTATCTCTTAACTTGATTTTCGGTTTTATCTTAAAGCTAAATTATAGATTACTAATTTGACCCCTACGCTAAGAATTGCCAAGTTAAGAAAACATAAAAAGATTAGAACCTTGAAGAGTTTATTAATTGAAGGCCTGCGAAAATACAATTCAAAG
The DNA here is from genome assembly GCA_003123785.1 of Pterocarya stenoptera. Classification (NCBI taxonomy): domain Eukaryota; kingdom Viridiplantae; phylum Streptophyta; class Magnoliopsida; order Fagales; family Juglandaceae; genus Pterocarya; species Pterocarya stenoptera. The sequence continues at coordinate 118,452 of QEOT01003317.1, read as the reverse complement.
ATTCATTCCAACAGGAATTCATGCCACTTCTCACTAAGGATTAATCAACATCATCTGTGATGCAGATGCCAGCCTTTTTCGTACTGAATTCGAGTAGGGCTTCAAAAGAGGCCGAGTAACAACTCATGGGCCGGGCCTTGCCCTTCTTTCAGCCTGGGCTCATGAACTTGCTTGCATCTTAATCGGTAAAAGATCACTTTTCTTTGAGCTTTCATGGCCTTTCCTAGTTGTAGGCCTATGACCCCATCAAATTCAAACATATTAATACGTGCTTAATTTCCAGTTTTTTTTTTTTTTTTTTTTTGCAGGCATGACGTTTGCTAAGGGTGTTCATCCGGGTTCTGACCCGGGAACCCGGATATACCCGGACCGGAACCCGGGTTTCAAACCCGGGCCGGAACCCGGACCGGGTTGACCCGGGTCAAACCCAGGCCGGAACTCGGATGAATCCGGGTTTATACAACCCGGGTTTTTTTTTTTTTTTAATACAAGCCTATATTTTATTAAAATTTTTTCTAAAGAATTGGATGAATCGCATAATATTTATGTTTTAAAAGCTCAATTAGCAAAACACAAAATTTCAAACCATAATTAGTTTTTATACAAAAGCCTTTATTTTTTTCAAAGAAGTCAAGCTTGATTGCATAATGTATTCAAAATCCTAAATGCATAAATTCATCCATGCATGCATCACAATGCAATCCATTACATATTAGATTACAATACACAAAATTACAATATATGATTCTATGAATTGCAAAATCAATAACATGTCCATCAATGATTTAATCTCCATACCAAATAGCAACTTCAAGTAATTGGACTGAGAGATCCTGCAAAACACACAAAGTTTTGAACAATGATTATATATGAGATAGGTCAAAGCAATTCTTCTACTATAAGACACACCCAACAATGCAGTTGATCCTCAATCTATACAAAAAATTGACAAATGGATGACAATGAGATAGATGCCAGATCATTTTCTAAACATCATAAATAGTTGTAGCCTCTAGATTATGCAAGAAAAAAGCACTTACTATAGATTTTTTTCAGCATGAATGGGAAGAGAGACTCACATCAGCCTCTGTTGAAGATGAAGCTAAATGATCATCTAAAAAATTATTAAAAATTGAGTTAGATATATAATAAACCGAGATAGATAGATATTAAAAAAGTATTTCAAATTTCAAACTTACCTTCAAGGTCCATCGACTGTACATATTCTTCCAACTCCCGGATGTCGACAGGTTTGGTCCTTAACCAATTTTGAGTGCAAATGAGGGTTTCGACAGTCTCTGGAGACAATGAACTTCTAAAAGGATCTAAGATGCGTCCTTCAGTACTAAATGCGGACTCCGAGGCAACAGTGGAAATGGGGGTGGCTAACACATCACGTGCTACCTCAGCAAGAACAGGATAATTGGTGGCATTAACTCTCCACCAATCCAAAATATCAAAACTGGGTGATTTTTGTGCACACCTCTCTGACAAATACCTGTTAAGTTCTGATCTAAACTCCATAAACCCTTGCTCCTGAAGGTATTTCTCTAATTTCCTATCAAATTTAGTAAATTTAGTTGAGGCAGCAGTAGCAGTAACAGTAGAAGTAGTGATTGGCCTCCCTTGAGCCATATTAGAACTCCCCCCACTACCCACACGAAATTTGTTATACTGCTCAATCAAGCGGCTTAACAAGAGTTTAACTTTGGCCTCTATCATATCCACCAACTCATTCCCTTTGCACTGTTTTAACCAAAACTCCATTCCTACCATTTTATATCGTGGATCAAGCACAAATGCAACATATATCATCAAGTTGAACCTATCTATGCTAACCCAATACTTTTCATACTGACTTTTCATATTTGTGCCCATGGTCCTAGTGATCAAGTCATGACTATTGCACATATCATTTAATGTATTTTCAATTGTGCAGAGTTCTTGAAAGTATACATTAGCAATCACATACAAAGAACCAGAAATGCTCAATGTAACATCATAAAATATTTTTAGTAACTCTACAAAAATATGTGCTTTTTTCCAATCATCAACAGTGGGGTTCACAAATTCACTATCCACACACATATAATAGTGTTCAAAGGCTTGTTTGTGCTTGCAAAATAGAAATGCTGCAAATCCTAGATTTAGAGCAAATATAACTCTCATTAATTGCACCGGTGTTAGTGTTATCCATCTATCTATCTTTATATATATAACTATATATAAATATGTATGGTACTTAAATCTCGACTCAAAAATCAAACTCGTGTGAATATAAATTAAAAAAATAAAAAACAAAGAAAAGAATCACATATTTGAAAGTAAAAATATATATGCATGTTGGATGAAATTTCGAGATTAATTTGAGATCATGATGTTTTGATAAAAAGTTCGATTGTATATATAATTAGGTCTTCGCATATTATATATTCCCATGCTTATAGCTAGTTCGATGTTTTGCTTTTCGACCGTCGACTTTTTATACTACGTACACAAGTACATGCATATATACACTTATTTATGCCATTGATGTATATGCAATAATGCATGGTATACATCACTAGCTAGCTAGCACCTGCCATGCTGCAACCAAGTTTGGAGGCAGAATTTCGAATTATCCAAAACTCTTGCTTGCGACTTGCGTGAACGTAATGAAAAGCTAAAGGAATAACTTTTTAAGCTAAAGTAACATCTTTATTTTTTATAACGAGAATTGAAAGTTGAAAAAAATATTATTATAATATTAATATTATTTTAAAATTTTTAAAAAATTAAATTATTTATTATATTTTATATAAAAATTTTAAAAAAATTATAATAATAAAATAATATAAAATAAAATATTTTTTATATCCAAACTAGACCCACAAATCTAAAAATTTTATGGATAAGAAGCACATGTGAAATTACTGTCACTTGTCCTAAAAGAGGTTAATTTTAATTATTTGTGTTATACTCTTAACCGTCTCCATTACCAATGAATCAAACCCCTCTCAATAAATATCTGATACGTAAGATATTTAGACCATGCTACTTTATCACCTAGCACAAACAGTTGTAGACAAGTACTGCTTGTAATTAGCCTCCCAATCAACCATCTTTGCAATTATCATCCAGCTGCTACCGTTGTAGATTACAGTTAGATTATCATAGACGCATAAAGACAGCCTACTCTGCACCAGTTGCCATCCAATCGGCCATTAAAGACTAAAGACACAACTAGGATAGCAAATGAAAAATGGAAAATGCTACTATATTGCCTCCTAATTTATATCACTAATTTTATTTTCACGACGTTGAACACGATGGCTTATTAAAAAATATTTAAAATAAATATTACTTAAAAATATGAAGAATATAAAATTTTAAATTCTCTTTACTTTTTTATATTTACATTTTTTTAATAAGCCATGCAATGCTATGTCAAGGCCGAGACAAAGCGAATGATATAAATTAAAGACACAATAGCATTAATCCATGTGTACCTTTGAATAATGAGCCCGACAAATTGAGGCTTTAGTTGAGACATCTTAAAGAAATTAAAATATCATTTACAAACTACTAATTGCATATACAAAGAGAAAGTCTTTTAACATGCCATTCCAATGATGTCTAAAAAACAACTACTAAGAAAATATTGCCACGTAGACTTCTTAGGAAACTTATCTTAAACCACAAGCATAGGATGCTATCCAGACCCACCCTCTTTCAACCCCACAAACACGCTCTTTATCTTCCAACCCCACGGATTTGCCCAAAGTCAACTTTCTTCTCTCACCGAACGCTGACGGCCACGAACGCCCAGACCCACCCTCCTAGAATCAACTATCTCTCTGAACCAGAGACATTTGGCCAAAGACCCTATTATGGCTCTTCCTATATTGATGATGGTTGTGGTCGTGAGCTAGTATGTGAATGGGAATAGTTGCTATAATGGCTTAATCAAACGCATACAAGGTATATGATGGAATGAGAAAGAGACAGCATAAATGAATGAAGACTGAATGCAATAACATAGAATCATGCTAGAACTATTCGAGGCAGTTCCTTCCTCCTGCTACAAGCTATTGACAATAGACTCAAGATCAAAGACCCCTCCCCTAGGTGCCTCCGTCGCTCATATACAGACATTTCTAACAAACTCTCACAGCAACGCTAACCTCCCTTGCCCTTCATACTAGACTACAGGTTTTCTGATAGCAAGGAACGCACCGTTTGGTTTATATATATCAAAACGGTACGTTTTATACAAGCCTAAGATTAAACTCTGCTAACTGGGATGCACTGTTTTGGCTTATCCATACCAAAACGTTACGTCTTACATTTAGTAACACCTGACACGACAACAACGTAAGACTCACTAGAATCTAAGATAACTGAGGACGACGTCATTCCACGCGCACTCCCCTTCACTTCAACCCAGTTCGCAGATCACTTCAGTTCTTCCCCTTCTGCACTTTGTGTTTTATTCTCAGCACTTAGGGTTCATAACATACCTACTCTCCTAGAACCACAAATGCCGAAAACCCACCCACGAACTCGTGACCCCAGACCCACGAATGCCGAAGATCCACCACCTCCAAAGGTCAAATCCCTCTTTTGTTCTGGACCTATTATTCTTTTCCTTTTGTTATTTTCTCGTTAATTCTAGTGATATGCATGTGATAATTACAATACATGTGATTTTGTATTGCTCATGTATTGTAATTATCATTTAACCAAAATTAAAATTCTCAGCAATTTCATTTGCAAAGTGACCATGATTGCTTGTTCTACGCAATCTTTGGCGTTTCTTGTAATTCTTTGTTATCTTTGGTGATCATTCCAGTGAACTATGGACTGATTTCGGCAGTGTTCAATTTTTCTCATTCTTGATGTTGATGGTGTTTCTGGAAGTTAATGAAAAAGAACGGATGCTTTTATAATCTTTGGTGTTTGTACTGATGTTATGCTCTCATGTGATTGCTCCACTGAGCTCTGTCATGATTGCAATCGTTGTTAGAAATCATGATCGGAAACATGTCAAGGTAGAAGACGACGCTGCATTTCTGAAATTAAAAAAGAAAAAGTAAATAAAAAACAGAAAAACAAACCATTTTTAGACAGAACTCATTAAAAACACATTTATTTTCTCTCTCTCTCTCTCTCTCTCTCTCGTAAAAGCTGTCTAGAATCGAATACGGCCTCCCTAATATATACCAAGAATTAATCTTTACATCAACTTACATATCACACATTATAATTTTTTTATTTATTTTTATTTATTTCTCTTATTAAATATGTATTATATAGATGATGAATAAAAAAAATATAAATATTTCAAGAAGACTAAAATAAATAAAAAAAATTGAAAAAAAATAAAAAAAATAAAAAATAATTTAGTGTGTGGTGTATAGGATGATGCAAAGCAATGCTCATATACCAACTATTAAAAAAATAAAACTGTCATCAAGAGCTTAATATTAAAGAGTAATCCTCTATAAATTATAGATTGTACAAATATAATATTCATTTTAAAAAATAATAGAGTCTATTATTAAAAATTTAATTTTTTATATAAATTTCATATTTACTTTTTATACAAAAAAATGCCTGACATTTGTGCACTTTATAATTGTAAATATAATTTAATAATTAATTAATTGCTTATAATAAGTTGTGTTATATTAGCTAATTGACATGGATCTATCTGTATAGAATGTAGCGAATCGCTTATATATATATATATTATATATATATATATATTACTCAAACACATATAAAACATTTATAGTAATTAACGGAGACCACTCACAAATTCACAATGCAAATAAGATATATATATATATATATATAAATATATAATGGTCAATTTATACCTTATCCTTTGAAGCTATCCCATATATTATCTTCTTATCGTCTTTTGTATGTTCTTAGAAGATAACGTTACAGCTAGCATCTCCTGTGATCTTTTGTGGTTCTAATTTATCACAAAGAAATAAAAACAAAAACAATAATAATGTTGCATGCCATTGGCTAAGAAGCAGATATAATTACATTTCAAAAACAGCAGAAAAACATAGCTTACATCTAATTAAATTCTACATAGATGCGTGCTTAATTTACAATATACATCTCCATCTAATTAACACGTAATTATCATTTTTGTCATTTTATTTTAATGTTTTAAATACGTGTATTTTTAAATAGAATGACAAAAATGACGAATCACAAGTTGGTTAAGTATACTTATGTGATGTAAGGCTTCCTTGTAACATTTATGACCTGGTTTGGATAGTAAGAGTCTCTCATCTTATCTCATCTCATTTCATCGCATTTGAATATTCAAACACCATAAACACAAGCATATTTCAATTTCAAATATTCAACTTTCTTATTTAATCATTATGACTTTTTTAAATTTTCAAACAAAACATAAAAAAATAATTTAATTTTTTCAAATCTCAAAATAAAGATAATATTAAAAAATCATGTTATAATAATATTTTAAATTTATAATATTTTATTCAATTTTTTGTCTCTCTTTTATCAAAATTTTATAAAATAACTTAATTCAAATTATTTTATTATTATTTATAGATCATCTTATTTTATATCATCTCACTATCCAAACAATAGCTTAATATTACAGTGGCTAACCAAATTTAGCCAATTAATTACTGTGGCCAGGACATGATATAACTTGTGAAATGTGGTTGCTGCTCAATATTATTCTGGAATGATACAAAAATTAATATCCCAGCCTGCCTGCCTACTCCCATAATCCCAAATTTCTCCATCTAGACGGGTACCTTTGACCAAATGCCCAACGCAAATGAAAAGCTAGCTCACCAAATATACAATAATTTGATTGGACCAAAATATTTAAAGAATTTTTTGAAAGTTTTTGCTAATTTTTAACAACCACTAGTGGTCTGATTTTGGTGAAGAATTAGAAATTAGGATAGATGCAAAGTAATCATGTCCTAGGCTGGCAGCCTCAGCCTCACCTCCTCCTCCTCTTTTTTTTGCCAAAAAAGTCAATCCCTACCCCTTTTCAAAGGGCAAATGGTATGACATTCTTTGCCAAAGTGGATGGACTTCAATTATTTTTTGGGTCAATGCAATGTTCTACGATAACAGGTGGAAAAATGGCATTAAATTATAAAAAAAAAAAAAAAAATAGAGCAAAGCAGGTTAATGTTGGGCAAGAGCCAGAGGAATCCTAGTCAGTTCTTTTTTGTTGTTGGGTAAGTCAAGTGAAATCTTCGTTGGATGCAATTATAATGTCTCATAATTTCTTAATATATACAAAGTATGACAAAACTTTTTACTACAATATATTGTTTATTTATTTATATCTAAAGTACTTTTTGTGAGTATTAAATAATGCATAATTATTATATAAACGACTTCAATAATTCTAATAGATCTAATCTATTTGTTAAGAAAGTTTATCTTACAAAAATAAATATCTAATTATTTTTTACTTAAAAAATATTCTTTTAGTTGATTATCATAAAAATCCCCAACATTGAAAAAGATAAGGAATATGTAAAAGTAGTATTCAAATAAATAATGGAAGACAAGATGATTGCGTATAAGAGTGGGTGGATATATATTGTTTTCTCCGTAAATCTATCCACAAAATCTCAACGAGTATTATTAGGTCAACATTTTATCACCCCCATCCCATACTCACACGATGAAGCCCGGGTTGAGGTTTCACTTTATTTTATCACCTCGATCGAAGCAGGCATCTTATTTTTTTATTTTTTATTTATTCTAACTCAGGTTTACGTTTGGATTAAAAAAATGAGATAAAATGATATGATTTTAAATGAATTAAATAAAATATTATTTTTTAATATTATTATTAATTTAAAATTTAAAAAGTTGAATTATTTATTATATTTTATGTAAAAATTTAAAAAAATTATAATGATAAGATAAAATAAGTTGAGATTACTTTTTACTCCATACGGGACCTCAAAAAAAAGCATTAAGGTGAAATAGTTTCAAACCGACCTTTTACCATTTTATTTTTAATTTACATTCTAATTCAAGAAAAAAATAATAATTCAGGTGAAGCCGTTTTGGATTTCCCTCTCATGATTTTTTTTTCCTTATCAAGATATAAGAAATTATAGTGATTTTGAAATAAATATTAAAGTCTGTTAGTAATTTCGATGAAGACTTCTAAAATTCTAAGAATCTAGAAGATCTCGACTCAATGACAAAGATAAAAGGTTTATTTATTCAAAAATATTTATAGAGGATGTGTTAGCTCCCATATAATTGGATCGTTTAATGAAAACAACATAAATAGTTTTGTTTGTTTGTCAAGCATTAATTTTATAAAGAAGATTATTATTATTATTATTATTATTATTATTTGTTTTTCAAAAAATGATTTAGTAGGCACGTTGAATCTTCCAACTAAATCTTATAAATGGAATGTATGAAATAATAAAATATAAAAATAAGAACTTTTGGAGAGCGTATTATTATTATTATTATTTATAAAATTAGGAAAAAAAACATATTATAAATATTTAATCACCCGCACGATGAGCTAACTGATTGGGAATTTCCAGATGACGGTGGGCCCAACCTAATGACTATGGGAGCTCAACTTGTGTCGTTTTCCACTTAGTTTTCCACGGCACGACACGACACGCACGACGCGTTCGGCAGAAAAAAGAAGAAGAACAAGGCCATCATCCTTTACCTACCTACGATCAAGGTCTCCCAACCACTATTTTTCCTTCAAAAAGCAGCTTTATCCTTTCTTTTCTTTTATTTTTCCTACATTTTTATTTCTAATCACGTTCATTCCTAATAAAAGTCATAAAACCCATGATCAGATTGGCAATTGCACACATTACCAACTAGACATAGATAAGAAATTACAAAGGTGGATATTTTCTACCATGAAATTAGAGAATTATATGGCAGAAATTTGTTTACGAAATTAGGGTACGTTCCTAAGTTATTTTATTTTATTTTTATGACATTAGAGAAGGGGGTTGAACCCATAATCTCTATTTTGGAGATGTGGGTCTCGTGCTATCAGGTCACAAGGCGTAGACAGTTGCAAAGTATTGATTGTGGCAGCTGCCTCTCATTGCATCATTGGGTGTATAAATCAATTTTGAAACCGATATTTTTTTAGCTTCTTGGGTTTTTGAAAGTCTTATGAGTAAATGTGATGTCAAGCATGATTGGATTGATATTTTGTTGCCCCTCTTAATTTGAATAGGTTTCGATGATTTTTCTTATTATTGCAAAGTTGATATGTCACTTAGCTGGCGATTGTACTTCAAATAATATTAATTACCAATTAATTCCGGTATAAGCATTTACAGATCCTTTACTCTTTACTCTTTCATCATTCATTATTAGGTACGAAACTTTATAAATTAAATCAAATATGTAACCCTTCCATATCCATTTTATTTAGCTAATTTTTATCTTTTTGGGTAATACTAAAAAGCTAATAAATATTATGAGATTTATTTTATGTATTTATTTCTTATAGCATAATTACAAAAACAAAAATGGTAAGAGATATATTTGCTCTGTTTTTCTCAAGTATTATATTGATGTTATGGAAAAGGGATTTTGGTTGGTAAGACCAAGGGTTGGTTTTAACTTTGAGATGAAATGAAATGGTTTTATATGAGTTAAATAAAATTTCATTAGAATATTTTTTTTAATACTATTATTATTTTAAGATTTGAAAAGTTTGATTTGTTTATTATATTTTATGTAAAAATTTAAAAAAATTATAATGATAAAATGAGATAAGATAAATTGAAATATTCTTTATATTCAAAGTTCAAACGGCTGTTGTTGGTAAAAATAAAGTTTTAAAATTTTAATTTACAAAAAGGAAAATGAAAAAAATCGCCGGACGAGAGTAGCCGGCATGGTGGAGACGGAAACCACGGAGAAGATTCCATCCACATGCAAAGCAACCTTTTTTGAAGGGCTACTGCGAACATAACCTAAAATAATAATGTCACACATTCAATGTTAAAAATTAATATTTGAAGTAAACTTTAATTAGCCTCATAAAATCTGAGACCTGAGTATTTTATTTGTATTTTGATATTCATTATAAGTATTATTATTATTTTGTTAAAGCCCGATATTATATACATTATACAAACAAAGTTTGATATTTACAACACAGACTCGCACTATAAAAACCAACAAACCCTGCTCTGTTCATGACTCCGTATTCATTCCTTCGGTGCTGAGATTCATTTGGAAGTCTCTGCATTTCTTGCTCTTGCTTTTTTCTGGATATGTCGCTACTCTCAGATCTCATCAACCTTGACCTCTCAGACACCACTGAGAAGGTGATAGCTGAGTACATATGGTGAGCCCCTCTTTAACTTCTCCTATTCTTCCTCTTCTGTTTTCTGGACGTATTTTTTACGTGCAAGTATTTGTTTGTATGTTTGTTTGAGTATGTTTGCTACTGGGCATGCTAATGACAAGGGCTTACTTTGCTTTTGTCTATTCTTCCTTGTGATCGGCCACAGAGGCTATGAAATCTCTGTTTTGTTGGGTTTATATCTTTTATTTTCTTTCTAGTTACTGAGGGGATGGCGGAAAAGAAAAGGAAATATCATATCTGAATTCCCTGATACCACAAGTTCTTCGCGGTGTTTTAGTATTTTTGGTTTTTGTATCACCCTGTCCCTGTGATGCTCTTCTCTTGATCAGTATGTTCTGTTTTGGTATATTCTCTCTTTTAACTTTTACTATTGTATGGAGTGGCTCTTCCTTTGTTCTTTAGGCTTAAGTCTCTTTGAAAAAAATTTCATTGTAAGGTTATTTTTTTACTGTTTAGCTACTGGTTTGTAAGATTTACTTTTTTGCTGTTTACCCCCTTTTTTCTAACGCCCTTTTTTTTGGTTGTTTGCTGAGAAAATGTTATGTTGGAGTCTTACATGTGTTATATGTTGTTACGGAGTTGTAAAAAATTGGGAAGCTGGCTTTAAATATGCCCTATTTTTCCGTTTCTCCAAACCCGAAAAGGAAAAAAGAAAGCATGGCCGGAAAGTTGTATCAGGCCAATTCATGTGGCACTGTTTTATCATTCTTAGGGGAGGTTCTGATTGTGAGTTGAGATGAATGTTGATAAAATATTATTAGAATATTATTTTTTAATATTATGATTGTTTTGGATTTTGAAAAAGTTGAATTTTATTATATTTTGTGTGAGAATTTGAAAAAATTGTAATAATTAGATGAAATGAGTTGGAGACTTTTGTATGCAAACTGGGCCTAATATTCTAATATTAAAAATTTCACAAACAAGATGGATGGTTAGTATCATTTTTCCTTTTCTGAAGTCTCACTCTCCATCCCTTCTAGTTCTTGTTATTTGTACGAATCGTGGAGTTTTCTTGAGGATTTCAGAGTTAATGATGGTATCGAGGGATGTGCCCTCTTCTAGTTTTTCTTCTTCGTGTTCAGACGATGTTTGGGTTGTCTTCTATTAAAATTACATTGTTAATTCGTTGTTCTGCTTGTAATTTGTGTTTTAACTCAAATTTACTTGGACTTCTATTGCTTTGCCCTATTGGTTATTCTTGATTCTGTGCTTTAGATTAATTTTCTTTGGTTTTTCTCTAATTTTTTGAACAGGATTGGTGGATCTGGTATGGACCTCAGAAGCAAAGCAAGGGTAATGTTTCTACTCCTAAAAAACATATCAAACCTTGTTGTTATTCTTCTTTCTTTGTACTAATTTGTTCAAATGTACTTTTGGGAACACAAAGACCCTTCCAGGACCTGTTAGTGATCCTTCAAAGCTTCCCAAGTGGAACTATGATGGTTCCAGTACAGGTCAAGCTCCTGGTGAAGATAGTGAAGTGATCTTATAGTAAGCTTTTTTTTTTTTCTTTCACCATTTGTAGAGCGTACGCCACTCGTGGTCATTCTTATTGTTTGGGCCTTTTTTTTTTTACTTTTTATATTTCCAGTCCTCAGGCAGTTTTCAGGGATCCATTCAGGAGAGGCAACAATATTCTAGTGAGTTCTTCTTATGTACTATATACACTGCAATTGTGCGTGTATCTTCTGGTAACATTTATTGTTACCCTTATTTGCATATCACACTTTATGTATATTTTCTGTGTTGATCGACCTAGGTCATCTGTGATACTTACACTCCAGCGGGAGAACCAATTCCAACAAACAAGAGACATCATGCTGCTAAGATATTTAGCCATCCTGATGTTGCTGCTGAAGAAACCTGGTAACTTCCATCTCATCTCATGTTAAAATTGTTTTGAGTACCATGTTTAACATGTCTTTTAACCATGTGACTGTACTTGTAATGAAAATCAGGTATGGTATTGAGCAGGAGTACACACTGTTGCAGAAAGATGTCAAATGGCCTCTTGGATGGCCTGTTGGTGGTTATCCTGGCCCTCAGGTAATTGAAATTTTTAATTATACAGCTTTCATCGTTTTTCACCCATGTCTATTGTGTTTACCTATGAATTTTAAAATATGATTTTATGACCCTCACTGCGAAAAATTTTGGTCCATTTTCATTATTAAATAATGTTTTCGTGCATTAATCACCTATAGCTGCTGTGTGATAGCAAATTTTTATTGTTGCTCAACAGGGACCATACTACTGTGGTATTGGTGCTGACAAAGCCTGGGGCCGTGATATAGTTGATTCTCATTACAAGGCTTGTCTATACGCAGGCATCAACATCAGTGGCATCAATGGAGAAGTGATGCCAGGCCAGGTAATATAAAAAATTCAATGCTCTCTCTTTTTCGTGTTCTATACCTTCTCATCATGTTTCAATCTTTAACTTGTTCATATTATATATAGTGGGAATTCCAAGTTGGTCCTTCTGTTGGAATCTCTGCTGGGGATGAGTTGTGGGCTGCTCGTTACATTTTGGAGGTAATTTTACATACTCAAATTGAGAAGATAATGTTACCATTGTCTACTGCAAAATGTAAGTTGTCTTAATTTTTTCTCGATCCCTTCGTCTGGACAGAGGATTACTGAGATTGCTGGGGTGGTGCTTTCCTTTGATCCCAAGCCAATTCAGGTCAGAATTATTCCTCTCCTCATTTTTCTTTTAATCTTGTTTGCTGTAACCACCATTACCTTTATTTTTCTGTTTAATCCTCGCATTTATTATGATTATTGATTGACATATTGGATCCCCTTGTCGCATCAGGGTGATTGGAATGGAGCTGGGGCTCATACAAACTACAGGTAATTTAAGTCATTTGTAACATATGTTATTATACAATATGGGGGACAGTTCACTAGGGTAAGTGAACTTGAAGCGAAGAATCTCTCCTTTCACATAAACGTTTTTGGTATTTTTTCAGTACCAAGTCGATGAGAAATGATGGAGGCTTTGAGGTCATAAAGAAAGCAATTGACAAGCTTGGTCTGAGGCACAAAGAGCACATTGCTGCATACGGGGAAGGCAATGAGCGTCGTCTCACTGGTCGACATGAAACAGCTGACATCAACACTTTCTTATGGGTAAAAAATTACGACTGACCAGGATGGATGGTTACTCATTGCTGCATAAACTTTTCTCATGGCTGCCTAGGTTCTGCATAGTTACTAAGTACTTGCTACCTGTTGTTTGGAAATATATAATAGTGATTATTGGTTGTGATTATTGGCTCTGTTCAATGAACTATTTTAAGTTAAAATGAACATTTAGGCTGAATTAGCAAAATCTTAATACCAAAAACTATTCATTCAAAGTATCATCTGATGCAATTTGAGTATTTTTGCTCTAACGAATATCATATCTTGTGAACTTAGGTTTGGTTTCTATGCTGCTCCAACAGTTGCTACAGATTGATATGATTAGAGTAGCATCGTTTGGTTCACAATATTAAACTTGTTCTATTGATACAAAACTCGCGATTCCATTTACTTACATTTGACTGGTGTACAGGGCGTTGCCAACCGTGGGGCTTCCATCCGAGTTGGCAGGGACACAGAAAAGGCAGGCAAAGGCTATTTCGAGGACAGGAGGCCTGCGTCTAACATGGATCCATATGTGGTCACTTCGATGATCGCAGAGACCACCCTCCTGTGGAAGCCTTGAGTGCCTGGCTACACACGCCATTGGTACATTGTTGGCATCTTTCCTTGAGATTAGGAATGAAATGCGTTTCAGTATGATTCTTAACATGTACTTTCCATTAGAGTAGTACTGTCCTGTTATTTTCTGCATCATTTGCCCTTGTATACGGGGCTGTAAGCTGGTGAGCTTATTTCTTCCTTCCTTTATGAATCGCCCTCTTGTGTTAAATAATGGGTTTTGTATTAATAACAAAACGAAAAGGGTCGATCTCCATTATTGGAATAGTTATATTGTTATCTTTATTGCCCCAGACTGTCTTTTCCTTGTAAATTTATGAGTGCTTGCATCATGCATGGTTATATGTAATTTATGAGTGCTTGCATTAGGAAGCAATACATTGAAACCATTCCAATCAGGTCTGACAAGGTCGGCACGTTTTGTAATGGTGAAATAGCAGAAAAAATGGTATCCATATCCTTCCTCTCAAAAAGACCTGCACCAACAATGATCACAGGGTTTTTGGCATTCACTACGGCAGAAGAAAACGGGTAGCAGACCCTAAGTGACTTGCACACTCTAAAACTATATAAATAAATTTTCATCTATCACATTTCCAGAAAGCTCGCTCGTCATAAGTTTTTCAACATAGATCCAATTTTTCCTCACCGCTGCCATGACCTAACATGCCAAGATCCCCTGGAACCCGGCAATCTCTGTTGGACAAAAAAATGGCTTGCATCAGAAGTTTGTTAAGGCTCACAAAGCTATAAGACTATAAATAAATAAAATGCATTCACAATTTCACATTGTTTTAAAAAACAAAAGTTAAAAGGATAAGTTCTCAAGGTTATGTTGAATTTGAAATATATTATATGTTAATAGGCTCCGGTACCATGTGTCAAAAACCAATCAATATTTCCACCAAAGCAACAACCAAAACAGTGATCACGCAGTTGTGGACTCACAAATTAGAAAGATCAAAATGAAGCTTCTGTCCTGTATTGATCTGCATTTCTCTAGGGCGCTCTTTCATTACAAAATGCACCTCAAGAGAAACCCAAAAGGATTGCTAACAGTACAA
The DNA here is from genome assembly GCA_003123785.1 of Pterocarya stenoptera. Lineage (NCBI taxonomy): Eukaryota > Viridiplantae > Streptophyta > Magnoliopsida > Fagales > Juglandaceae > Pterocarya > Pterocarya stenoptera. The sequence goes on along the minus strand of QEOT01003317.1, from coordinate 103,284 downwards.
CACCCTTGGAAGAAGCTCTAAGCACACCCAAAAAAAAACTGAATTCCGGAATCACTAATACAAGGCCAAAAATAGAAATTTCTATTAAAAGAATAGGGCATGATGAAGTTGAAACAGATATTAAAAAGATTGGAGAACTAGCATTGAAATTAAAAGAATTTACATAAACTTAGTAATATATCATGGGGCAGAATTCTTAGTGGAAATCAAGCTCTAATTGTCAATTGAAAGGTACCAATTACCTCCCAATCCCAGGGCAAGTTGAATCATACCTTACTTTCCCATTCTTCTGGGGATTGGAAGCGCCATATGGCATTCTATGATGAGAAAAGTTGTTTGCGGGCAGTCAAATGATCAGCTCTATAGAATTTACTGGATGCACCGAGTCATCACAGTCTCCACCAGAGGACCAAGATTCTCTCTTCATCTCAGAGAACCGACCACGATCAGATCCAAATGCACCCTGGTCACAGATCCGACAATCCAATTGATGGTTTCATTAGTAAAAATTCTATGACTCCTAGAGCGTTCTTTGCCACTGGGGTATCAGTTACTTTTCATCCCTAAAAATCAAACACACTGATGAATCAGAACATCGTCATCCAAGGAAAAGAATTACTCAGCACTTGCAACAAACCCAGAACAATTATAGCATTTAAATTCATGGACAACAATTTTTTGGAATGGGTTGCGACGTATGATTCCACGGGTACAAAAACGAAGTAAATCAACAAAAAGAGAGATGGTCCAGCTGGATCAGATCCACCGGGTCTTGATGGGTCCGAGCGGCACTATCCCGTTATCCTTCCACTGCCAAGAGCGGGAGGTAGTCGCTGCTCTGTGAAACCAGCCTCACGCTGTGCTTTCCCCTCTAGAAACCACGTGACCCAAGGGCCTTCGCCCAAGCCACCCGGCTCAACTCTTGGCTTGGAACGGGCAGGCCAGTAAGAAGCCCACTCGAGCCCGAACCGGTAGAACATGCCAGCGTCCCATCACTTTGGTGCCCCCACTCGGGTTACAGGCTCGCGTTATCAAGCCCGGCAATCCCAACGGCCTCTGTATGGGTATATAAAGTATGGGGAATTGTTGCTTTTCATCGATGTGGGATTTTAATTTGGACACAAAGGCTCGAATGGTCAGCACCAACACCTTACTACAGTAGTACAAAATAGCACCATTTATCACATAACTACAACTATCGCAAACCTATTTCAGATTTTAGTAACGACTTCATTCATGCAGAAACCAAGTTTTATGTGCACTCAGATTGTCCTGTGAGAGCTAGGAATGTGATGGAGACAGACACCCAGCGACCCCTAATTCCAGACTTGTTGCCTTTTTCATTCCTCCATCAGCTTCTTCAAAACTTTGAATTTCCATTTATTGGCTTCAGACTCCAGAATTCCATCTTTCTTTATGATATGAATTGTGTATCGCATGTAGTTGCATTAACAGATATCCATCCTCCTCTTCTTCTTCTTCTTCATCTGGTACAACTTCTTTGGTTGCGTGACTTGCGTCAATATAACGGGATTTGGGCCCTCTTTTCAATCCTTACCATCTTCCATTGCGTCTCGTAAACAGACCGATAAAATTGACTGAAAGTATCAAGAAAATCCAAAATTAGGAGATGGTTTAAAAAAAATAAAAACGTACAAACTGACATAATTGAAGTATTACGTTAGATTATAAAATTAATTTTTTATAAAATAGATATGACATATTATATCAAGCCATGTTAATATATAAGTTTATTTTTATAAAATCTTTTCATGATTATATCACTTTGTGTTAATACTGAAAGGTATAATAAACTCATCCATACTATATTAAAATAAATATCTAATATTTAAAATAATTAATTTCAAAATGGGACGGGAGAGAATAGAGGATTACGGGGTTGGAAGCAATTAAGGGTGTGTATATACATGAATTGGGATAAGTGGCTTTAGCCTTAAACAAAACTTGAGAAGTGTTCAGCTTCGATTCACGTGAGATACAAACGTCGCAGCTTCAATTTGCCGCTTCTCTTAACTACCTCTTGCTGAACGGGAGACAGCCGTTCGATCCCTTCATGCTTAATAAATCACCAGAGATCGGAAGGAAGAGCGGATTCCCGCCTTGAACTCTCCATTTCGAACTGCACAGAGATCGACAAGGAAGAGAGAGCCTCCGTAACAAACATACCAATGCATTGAGCCTTCGAACCCCCAAACTGATTTCCCTTCTTTCAAACCAAGCTCTGGAAACCCTGTCAATCCCAATTCTCGAGGTCTGTAAGAAGAGGAAGCGAAGGCCAAAGCTTTACGGCTTTCACACGTTCGGCGACCCTGGTTGCCCCATCCACTCCAAGGGCGCGTTCCGCTACAATATCCGGGTTTTTCTTCAAGAATGCGGACAGCTTCATGACGTCGTTGTCAAAGACATGCCCGCTTGGTGTACCTTCCTTGTGCACGACACCAGGAAATTCCTTGTCCCTCTCTACACCATTGAAGAGAACGTCATGTTCTCTCCGGAGCCCTACTGCGATCACTGCCGATGGGCAGGTTAGGCTCTCATTTTCTGTACCAATTTTGTTCCTTTTTTCGCCCTTCCTTAAACTGGTTTCGGTATTTTACGTATGGGATTTTGGTCTGGGTTTTCTCACTAGCAGTTACTTTGCATCTTTCCTGGTGTTTTATTGTATTAATTTGGTGTTTTATTGGTTGAAGAAATCCGATTGTGTTACTACCGCATAATTTGGTGTTTTGATTTTGGATGTATATAAGAATTTTCGGTTCATGAGTCACTGTTCTGCTTATATGTTCCTTAATTGGACGAGTCTTTCGGTATTACCTTAAAATTTGAATTGGGTTCTTTAGGCTAGAGTGTATGAATTTCTTTCTTGGATATTTTGTTCTTTAGGCTGGCATGATCATTTTGTATCAAAACGAAAGTATCACTTCATAATTCCGTCGGATGATGAGTGGAATAAGCCTTTGGATGTGGACCTCATTGATCTTCAGACCCATCTGTTGCATGGTCTGATACACTGCAATGGGTTTGGTCATTTGCTCTGCATCAATGGAATTGAAGGGGGTTCTAAGTATCTATGTGGCAGAGAAATCATGGATTTGTGGGACCGGATTTGCACAAATCTTCGAACCCGGTAACCAGAAGCACCAAATTTCTGTGTCTGTTTTAGATTTATAAACATTTAAGATTCTGAATTTGGGGTGATTTTTGCACCTTCTCCTGCAGGAAAATCACAGTTGAGGATGTGTCAAAGAAGAGGTTAATGGATCTTAGGTTGCTTTATGGTGTTGCTTACGGAAATTCTTGGTTTGGTAGATGGGGGTATAGATTCTGCGGAGGGAGCTTTAGAGTGGTAGAGCACAATTACAATAGAGCCATTGAAGTTCTTAGTTCATTGGGACTCGAAAAGATAATCCAAGATCTCAGTAACACGGACAAACACAGAGAAATCAGGAAATTAATTCGTCAATACAGATATTTGAGTGAAACTCAGCTGGTGACAATGAAAGATCTTCTGAGGTTTATGCTTACAGTCAAGTCTCGTGCACCTTTGCATATAAACAAGGCTACTGCCGCTGCAGCATCTTCCACCTCAAAATCTTCAATCAGAGACAAAACTTTGGTGAAGGAAAAATCATTAAAGTATAGAAGGTTCACCTCTGCAATTGCCAATATGGATAGCAGATGGCCTGCAAGAAGACTAGAATATGCAGCCGAAGTGATTGTAAAGGCCTTGAAAGAGAAGGAAGCGAGCAAACTCTGCCATGGTGGGATGACCCGCCAAGCTCTGCGAGATGCAGCTCGGCTTCACATTGGTGACACTGGTCTGCTAGATTATGTGCTAAAATCAATGAACAATGTAATTGTAGGAAGTCACGTTGTGTGTCGAACAGTGAACCCCACGTCTCGAAGTTTGGAATACTCAATCAATGAGCTTGGTAATGGGGCTACAGTCTCTAAACAAGGGATAGAAGTACTTCCAAACCCCCTTCCAGCATCGCCTCTAGTTCCAGGTGTTGATGTCTACAGTGATTTGGCCGCTGTGTATAAAAATGTACTGTTGGATAATAAAGGATTACATATGGTGGATTTGGCAATTCAGGTAGTTCTGGACAGTAGGCATTTTGTGAAGGAGTGGCCATTTACTGACGAAGCAGATCATTATCTAAGATTTATTTGCCGATTGATACCGAGTTTGTGCGAGATAGACACTGAAATAAAAAGGGAGTTACCAACTGGAGAAATTGTTGTAGTTCCACTCCATGCAACAGTTGGAGAGTTGAAGCAAGCAGTAGAGAGTGCATTGAGGGACACATACTGTATCACTGAAGGATTTTTGGTTATAGAGATTGAAGAGCTGAAGGAATTGGAGGATGAGGAGGTGTTGTTTGGAGCGGTCGAGTCTGGTGTGGAACTATGTGTGAGAGGGAGAGGGATAGATTTGGAGAATCACTTGAGGTACCAAAGGGGACTTGACAATTGGATGGTGAGATGCGAATGTGGGGCTCAAGATGATGATGGGGAGAGAATGGTGGAATGCGACATTTGTGAGGTGTGGCAGCACACTCGCTGCTCTGGCATTGAGGACACTGAAGCTGTTCCACTGCTATTTGTGTGCTCAAGATGCTGCGGCTCACTTGTTCCATTGTCGAAAAATGAATCTTCCTGTGCATTTGAGTGTTCTGGCACTCTGCTCATGCCTACTACAGAGACTTATGGACTCGAGCTTGGGTATTAAGATTTTTTGTGAAATGAAATGTTCACTGCCTGCCATATCCTTCTTGTCATATGATTGGAGCTAGTAAAAGAGCACAGAGAATTGCCCACACTCGTTGTTTCCCATCTTGAAGGTCCTGAATACCCTTTTCCCATCTTATTCAGGAATACCTTGCTCATTTAGGTTGAGATAAATGAAATCACTTGACACGAAGTGAGGATTGTAAAAGTTTGTCTACATTTCCAACTTGCTTAAATGCAAGAAATCTTTGAAGAGTCTGAGCAAGTTCTTTGTTGCATGTTCGTTTATTTGTTTCTGTTTTGCTTAATTCTACAAAAGTAATCCTACAAACTGATGTAACTTTATTTGGTCCGTTAGATTTACTTTACAGTAAAAGTAATTTTACAAATTTGATGAATTACATCAAGCCACGACAATTTGTGGGATTATTTTTGTGTAACCCCTTTGTGGCTACAATATTTCTCAATTTATTATGTTTGATTCTGGGCTTATGCGTACTATTCACACCCTAATATTGATTGAGGCAGGAGGAAACTTCCCTTGCAATGATAAACCTGTTATGCTTGTATTAATGCATATATCCTATATTTTTCCGCGTCTATCACTATAAATCCTATATTTTAAAATCGCGAAAAAATGAAACCATCGATCTTTGGTTGTTTAATATTAAATATTAGAGAATGGTATTTTCCTCTACATCTCAAATAGAGAGTACAGTTTGCCAAAGACGAGAGAACTAGCAAATCTAATGTCAACCCGAAGAGACGCAACAGAAGGGGAACAGGGCCGCGGGGGACAGATAAAGAATACTATTCCAGTGAGTTTTTCATCTCTGCTCATGAATTTGCTCCATATGGATTGCAACCATTCGTTGAAAATAAGAAAAGCAGAAATCAATAAGTCAAATCTCGGTTTGATCGAATCAAGAAAGGAAGATGATCACTAGGAGTTGTTCATTGGCTTCTCCAACAAAGCCGAAAGGTACATCTCTCTCCGCTCGGGACCGCGATTGAGCTTCTTCCCCACAACCCACTTCAACTTCTTGTATCCAATGCTCTCTATCAGCGACTTGTAAACCTTCTCGAACTGCTCTTCCACACAAAAGAAATGGTCGAGCCAAAACAACCCTCCGGCCTGAGTACCCTGTAGATATCAAACATCAAGAAGTGCAGCAACGTCGTCGGAATCCAGTTACTCAATACGTGCATGGAGTGCACGATGTCCAACGTGTTGTCGAAGAACGGTAGCGCCTTTGAGAAATGCTAATGTACAAAGGCACAACCCCTCTCAAGGCGATGAAATTGTTGAATGGACCATTCAAATTCATGGAGGTTGTAACATTGGTTATATTCCTTGCCATCATTCTCACAGCAAAAGTAGCCACTGCACCTCCAATGTCAAGCCCGATATGTATCGTGCCGGGATTCTTCGTTGCCAATACTTCGTCGATGCTGAAGTCAAGTCCTCCATAATTACCTCCAGATACGACCCAACGAGTTTTCTCATCTCCTTCCAGATCAAAACAATCTTTACAATCGCTGAATCCCTTTTCCCTATGCTTTCGGTTAACAAGACACTCGTAGTTCTTGCAAGTGTAAGCCGTCCATACAACGGAGTTTGTTAGATGATACTGGGCAAGATAAGCTATAGGTCGTTTATTTTTAGTTGTAATGTGTAAAGCTGTCGTTTTCTATTTGTACATTTCTTTTCTGATTTATTTCAAGTGTACAGATGTCATTAGATTATTGGATTGGTTTGTTGGTCAGTTAGGATATTTTGGTGTATATAGTCACACCTGGTTACTGTATTGAATTAATTCCAGAAAGGGGAAAATTGCTTCTTCTTCACCATTGACTCTGCCTCTTCTTCTTCTTGGCTTATCGTGCTCTGGTTTAGTTAATTATTGTTGTGCAGAGCTCTCTGATTCAATTCCTTACATGGTATCAAGAGCTAGTAAGAGGTAATTTGATGGCAGAACCCAACCCTAACTTTCAGACTCCACCCAATTAGCCTAACCTAACCCTCCACCCAACCACAATAACACCCTTACCTTGTCTCGCTACCTCAATCTCTCTGACCCCTCCAACCCTTTTCGTTTGGACCATGGAGACAGCCCAGCCATCACCCTCGTTCTTGAGCTCCTCACTTCCAATAATTACGCCACATGGTCTCGTGTCATGCGTCATGCTCTCCGTGCCAAGAACAAGTTTGGTTTCATCATTGGTTCTTTGCAGTGACCTATCGATGCCTTGGACCCCTTACTCAATTTATAGGAGCGGTGTAATGATATGGTGGTCTCATGTATTCAAAATTCCATTAGCCCATCTATTAAGACCAGTGCGGTGTTCATCGATGATGCTCAAGCCATCTGGAAGGACCTGGATGAACGTTTTTTACATCAGAACGGTCCGCGCATTTTTAACTTAAGAAGACACTCTCTAGTCTTCTACACCAAGCCTACATCTTACAAACAGGATTTAAAGGATCCTAGTTGGTTTTAAGCTATGGAAGCTGAGCTTGAGGCTTTGGAACACAATCAAACCTGGACACTAACAGACTTACCTTCGGGAAAAGAAGCTATTACTTGTAAGTATGTTTACAAAACTAAATTTAAGTCTGATGGAACTGTGAAGAGACTTAAAGCTAGATTGGTAGCCAAGGGCTACACACAGCAAGAAGGCATAGATTTTCATGAGATTTTTTCTCCTGTTGCTAAACTTGTTACTGTCAGATGCCTCCTTGCTATTACTGCCACTAGAGGCTGGTATTTACATCACTTTGGTGTAAATAATGCCTTTTTAAATGGTGATTTAAAAGAGAAAATTTCTATGAGAAAACCACCTGGGTACACTAAAGGTCAGCCCCACCAAGTTTGCAAGCTGCTCAAGAGCATTTATGGGCTTAAACAAGCCTCAAGACAGTGGAATTTCAAATTTACCTCATCCTTACTAGAGTTTGGTTTTGTTCAATCCAAAACTGACTATAGCTTATTTACTAAGCATGATGGTCACTCATTTCTTGCTTTATTAGTCTATATTGATGATATTCTTGTGGCTAGTAATTCTCAAGTCTTAGTTGATTCCATTCGGTCCTTTCTTCATTCTAAATTCAAAATTAAGGATCTTGGTTACCTATATTATTTTTTAGGCTTAGAAATTGCTAGATCATCTAAGGGAATACACATTTTCCAAAGGAAATATGCCTTGGACATATTGGCCGATGCTGGCATGTTGGGTTGTAAACCCCTGAAACTTCCCCTTGACCAGAATTTTAAAATTAGCAAGGATGAAAGGACTCCTCTTTCTGACCCCAGCATTTATAGAAGACTCATTGGGAAGCTCTTGTAGCTTACCATATCTCCACCAGATCTTTGTTTTCCTGTACAATTACTAAGTCAGTTTATGGCCAGTCCATCCTCTTCTCACCTGGCAGCCAAATACAGAATTATAAGGTATATCAAAATAGCTCCAGGTCAAGGAATTCTCCTCCCTTCTTCATCTACATTCCAACTGAAGGTCTACTGTGATTCAGATTGGGCCTCTTGCCCAGATTCTCGTCGCTCAACTACATGATCTTGTACCTTTCTTGATAATTCATTGATATCTTGGAAATCCAAGAAACAAACCGTTATTTCTCGCTCCTCAGCTAAAGCTGAGTAGAGAAGTATGGCTACCGCATGACGGAATTAACTTGGCTTCGTTATCTCCTTCAAGATCTTGGCATTTCCCATCAACAAGCTGCTTTCCTCTTATGTGACAACTAGACAGCACTTTATATTGTTGCAAACCTGATTTTTCATGAGAGGACGAAGCACATTGAGCGTGATTGCCACTTGATTAGAGATCAAATTCAAGTTGAATAGATTACTACTGCACATGTCTCCTCCAACAAACAATTGGCTGACATTTTTACTAAAGTCTTGCCATCTTATCTTCTACATTCACATCTCTCCAAGATAATAATAGTAAATTACTATTCTCCATCTTCCCGGGGGGGGGAGGTGTTAGATGATATAGGGCAAGATAAGCTGCAGGTCGTTTAGTTTTAATTGTAATGTGTAAAGCTGTTGTTTTCTTTTTGTACATATCTTTTTTGATTTATTTCAAGTGTACAGATGTCATTAGATCATTGGATTGGTTTGTTAGTCAGTTAGGATATTTTATTGTATATAGTCACACCTGGTTACTGTATTGAATTAATTCCAGAAAGGGAAAAATTGCTTCTTCTTCACCATCGACTCTGCCTCTTCTTCTTCTTGGCTTATCGTGCTCTGGTTTAGTTAATTATTGTTGTGCAGAGCTCTCTGATTCAATTCCTTATAGAGTTGTCAGACGGCGTGGTCCATAAACCGATTGGAAGTGGGTATGGTTCAATATACATAGGATGGGCGGCAGGGCGGCAACGACATCGAGGGAGCGGCTCACAGCCCTTGAGGAGAAGCTTTTGGGCCAGGAGCTCGTCTTTGGGGTAGGATCCATTAACTTTCTAAAACATGAAGCGGCGGAGTTCTTCAGGAAATAGGGTGCATGCTCGGCCAACTTGGGGGTATATGGTGTCGTAATCAAAGTTAGCATTTAATCCAAATGGAAGTGTATGTTCGGAAGCAAAGGCAGTGAATTCAGGTGGGAGGTCCAAAGCAGTATTATCCGAGAGAACGAATGCTTTTTTAACTTTAGAAGACTCAT
>QEOT01003317.1:58295-90373 GCA_003123785.1 Pterocarya stenoptera | reverse complement strand
GATTGCCACTTGATTAGAGATCAAATTCAAGTTGAATAGATTACTACTGCACATGTCTCCTCCAACAAACAATTGGCTGACATTTTTACTAAAGTCTTGCCATCTTATCTTCTACATTCACATCTCTCCAAGATAATAATAGTAAATTACTATTCTCCATCTTCCCGGGGGGGGGAGGTGTTAGATGATATAGGGCAAGATAAGCTGCAGGTCGTTTAGTTTTAATTGTAATGTGTAAAGCTGTCGTTTTCTTTTTGTACATTTCTTTTTTGATTTATTTCAAGTGTACAAATGTCATTAGATCATTGGATTGGTTTGTTAGTCAGTTAGGATATTTTATTGTATATAGTCACACCTGGTTACTGTATTGAATTAATTCCAGAAAGGAAAAAATTGCTTCTTCTTCACCATCGACTCTGCCTCTTCTTCTTCTTGGCTTATCGTGCTCTGGTTTAGTTAATTATTGTTGTGCAGAGCTCTCTGATTCAATTCCTTATAGAGTTGTCAGACGGCGTGGTCCATAAACCGATTGGAAGTGGGTATGGTTCAATATACATAGGATGGGCGGCAGGGCGGCAACGACATCGAGGGAGCGGCTCACAGCCCTTGAGGAGAAGCTTTTGGGCCAGGAGCTCGTCTTTGGGGTAGGATCCATTAACTTTCTAAAACATGAAGCGGCGGAGTTCTTCAGGAAATAGGGTGCATGCTCGGCCAACTTGGGGGTATATGGTGTCGTAATCAAAGTTAGCATTTAATCCAAATGGAAGTGTATGTTCGGAAGCAAAGGCAGTGAATTCAGGTGGGAGGTCCAAAGCAGTATTATCCGAGAGAACGAATGCTTTTTTAACTTTAGAAGACTCATTATCCAAACGGATTCGTTTGGTTTCGAAACTCATCTCAACTCATCTCAATTCATCATTATAACTTTTTTAAATTTCAATATAAAATATAATAAACAATTCAATTTTTTCAAATCTCAAAATTATAAATTTTTAAAAAATAATATTCTAACAATATTTTATCATCTCAATTCAACTTAACATTCAAACGCAGCAATATCCACGGTGGCTGAGTTGGTGGAGGGGTTGAAAGAGCAAGAGGAGGAGTAGAAGATAGAGGAAAGGAACAAGATGACAAGATTTGTCGACAAGAGGATGAAAAGGAAGAAGAGATTGGTGTGGAGAGACTTGTGCTTACGAGGGGAATCCATGTGCTTTTTGTTTCTGTTTTATCAAAAAATTTGAGAAATTAAAGATTTTTGGATTAAAATCACTAGTCACTTACCCTTAATAAACTAGGATAGTAGGTAATGGGACTCATCGTGGAAGTCAACACTGCTTATGAAGCTCAGACGAATCCAACCTGGTCGTGCAAACAACTTGTCAAAAGCTAAAACAAAAATGTGAGCAAAGACAAGCATATATATGACATATTTGACTTCTGCAATTTGCATGCCTAGATCGATAGATCCGCATAAGCTGGTAAAAATCTAAGCCAAGACACGTGTATGTCAGTATGTGGATCAAAAAAGTCAAATCCCTTGGAGAGAAAAATGTTTGGCTCCTAATCATCTGTTTTTATTGAGGATGGGTTACTTATTAAATGCACATAAAATTGAGTAAGTTCGAAAGCACAAGCATATCGGTCATTTATGCTTCCAAAAGACATAGTCTAAGGCCGGTTTGGGTTTGGATTGCAAGATCCTTCTATTTCATTTTATCTATCTTATTTTAATATCAAGCACCACAAACATAAATATTTTTTAATTTCAAATTTTTATCTTTTTCATCAAATCATTATTAACTTTCTCAAACTTTCAAACAAAATAAAAATAATTCAAACTTTTTTAAATTTTAAAATAAAAATTATATTCTAACAATATTTTAATTTTATAATATTTTGATTCAACTTTATCTCTCTCATTTATCAAAATCCCATAAAACATCTCAACTCAAATAATTTTATTATTATTAGAGATCATCTCATCTTATTTCACCATACAAACCAGGCTGAAATATTTTAAAATATCTACAAGAAAGAGTGAAAGATAGATTTCTTCAACCATATCATTTGTGGCCGATTGATATCAATCTCTAGTACTTACGTACATGTTACAGTAAATTAATAATGGAAAAATCTTCTTACAAGGGAGTTCGTGCACCAAACTGCGCACCAATATTGATATGTAAGATATTCGTTTAATTGAAACTGTATGAATTAATGACGGAAATGATTTTCGTGATATAGAAGACCTTCTTCTTCTCTCAAAATTTTTATTTTTTTATCTTTCTTTTCAATAAAATAACTATGTAAGCATCTATACACAGTTTGGTACGTGAACTCGCTTGTACTTAACAATACTCAATTATAATAGAGTCATTCTATTCATAAGTTGGCTGGAGAATATATCATTCACATTATTGATGTGACACAATTTAATTTACAATATTCATATTTATAATTTTTTTTTTTACAAACACAATCCTGCCACATCAGTAGTATAGAGCGTATCTTCTACATCGGTTTATGTAATAGAACTTTTCCTAGAAGTTTCTCGCAATCTCTCATATTTGTTCTGTCATCCTTACGTACAAATTGTACTTTTTTATTTTTAATTTTTTCAAAAATTTTAAATATTTTTAAAAAATAAAAATAATACTCCACTCCACTTCACTAATAGTTACTTATTTAATTATTAAAAATATAAAATATCCGAGCAGTAATTTTGAGGAGACAAACTCATTGGGGGCGAAGTATCGTTTTTCTTTCTCATATCATCGTGTTATTTTTATACTGTTACACCAATTGTTAAGGCATCTTGATCATAGACTAGTTTTGAATCTCAAAGTTGCCACTTCTCTCAATTAAATTAAATTTTCTAACAACACAACAACGCTTTTGGAGGCTTGCGTTCGGCGTCTTTTTCGTTTTTTCAAAATTCCAAAGGCTGTCAATAATATTAATTTCCAAAATCAATCTTCCTTTATTTCCTTTTTTTGTATGGTTGTCTAAGGAATCTTGTCAACTATATTAGGCAACTAGGAAGCAATAATGTCTAGTAGAACTGCCAATTATCTTTCCATTAATATATCAATGTGGCAAGCAAATGGCGTTTTGTAGCCAGGAATATTGTATGTGGTCCTGCTGGTATCCAGCAAGCCACATCGCGCGCGGGATGTTTTGACTGTGATGATGGTCCATGATTGCTTTGCCTTTATTTCCTTTACTTTTTAATTTAGTTTTGAATTTCTCTACTTAATTATTGTAAAAATCAAATTGGTCATAAAAAAAAATAAAAAAAAAAGTAAAACATGTCTACTTTTTTTATATTAACTTATGTGACAACTTGTCACGTCAGAATTTAGTGTGATAATAAACATATTTACAAATATAATCTTCTTGTATTAATTGCATGCATTTATATATATATATATATCAAATAGATAAGTGATGTATAAACTCTTCATTTTAATTTTTAATTATTTATATATAGATGTTGATGATCTCTACTTAAGAAATTTAGTGGGCGTTAATCTTTACATGGTGTCGACATTTGAATTAAAGTAGGGCAAGTTATGTTATTTTGGTCCACTTCTAATTAAATCAAAGTGTCCTGCTCCAAGAATTGCTTCCATGGAAGAAGCGTCACAAGCCGCGTAGAAATTCAAACATTGAGCTCAAAAACTGTACTTTAATGGACGTAAATTCACCACAACGAATGATATTGACAAAATTTTCCTATTTCTTTATACATTTTCTTCATAAAATTGAATCCTATTTTATGTAGATTTGTACGCAATTTTCTTCTCTGATGAGCTGAACATGAAGTAAAAAGAGAAGTGCTAGCTCATGTAATGACTCAAGATGATCTCTTGAGGTACTTGAAATCCATGGATGAATCAACACAGTCCAAACCAATCCTGCAAATATTCAGCAATTTCAACAATTCGGTCGCCTTGTCCTTCAAGCTCTCACCACAACCGACCTGCAAGAGAACCAAGAACTTCTGAAAAGCACCCGCTTGAAGTGCCTCAAGTAAAACACCATTCTCGTGCTTCTTATCATTCCTGCAGAGCTTCCAAAGAATGCAGACTGCAAACTCAGTCACCAACTCCGATATCCTTAACATCTTCTTGACCAGAATAGGCACGGTTAGAGCATTCTTGTAAGCCTCTTCTCTTCCTTCTTTGGAGTCGCAAATGCCAGCCAAAACACCCAAAGCTCTCTCGCATATTCCTTTGTCCGCATCAACAAGGATTTCTAGTATTAGGGGGACAAGACCCAGTTCCACAAATCTTGATGTGGATCTCACACTGGTTGCAGATGGAGAAATCATGAAGAAAATGGCTGCTAAAGAAGCCTTGGTAGCCTTAGGACAAATGGGCTCCCTTATCATTTTAACCAAAGCTTCAGCAACTCCTTCGATCTCTGCCAAGGAATCAGCATATCTTTGATTCAAAGATAGAAGCTCTTTGAGTACTACAACCACGTTTTGCCTCGCGGAAAGATCCCCACTCTTCAAAAGCCATACCATGCCACCTAAAGATGTCGCCGACCCTAATTTCAATCGGCCTTCCTCGCCCAGGGGGAACATCCATGTCAATACTGATAAGATCTCCTTCAAGAGGTCGGCATGTTTCTCGATCGAGATATTACTACTCGCAAAAGAATAGAATGCATCCGACAACACACAGCCAGTGCCGTTGTTCACAATGCACCGCTTGTTACGGTCGCTCTCCTTTCCCCATGCCTTGATCTTCCCCACCAATTCCCGGCAACTCTTGTGATCCCCACGTTTAGTTGAGACCGCAATTCTTGAACAAATCTGGGAAACCTCGTACTGGGTCACAGGAATTCGAGGCGTCGGGATCCTTTCGATCCCATTAGAACGATTCTGGACACACCAATCTTGAATCATCTTGCGTATCGCATGATTTGGGATCTGGTCAAAGCTCATCAACACCTGGTTACTGACCGGACAGGTTTGGTTGCCGGCTTCGATCCACTTCTCGATGTTCTCTCGATCATACGTGATACCCGTAGACAACGTGACGGGATCTTTCATCAAATCAAGAGAGATCGGACAGCGAAAGTACGTCGGAATAGTGATCTCCGTTTGTAAATTGCCATCCAAAAGTGCGCTGCTCTTCATGTTGCCACCACGGCTGGCTCTCAGTCTTCTCCAAGATAAAATCATAGTGCTTGACAGTTTTGAATTCTTCTCCAACAAATGATATTATGTCTTTTGCTTATAATGCTGAGTGCCAGAGAATCTCGAGACTATTTATATCTAAGATATGCGTGTATGAAGCTAGATAGGATCTTTATATCCCAAATATATATTCTTCTTACGCGGGTCAAAGCTAGGTAAGATAAGCTAGGAAGAAAGAAACACGTTCAAAAGGAGATAGGAACGTTGTTCTACTATTTGAATGTTGACCGTTGAACGAATGTTCAAGGCTGTCCTTGGTTGGGCACAGCACATAGAGTTTACTGGCCATATAGATTGAAGTCGGCTGAGGTTTGACCGGCGAGTAATGATACACATTATTCATTTTCACAACACATTTTATAATAATATTATAAGATTAAGCATATTTCTTATTTTTATAAAGTGTTTATAAAAACATCCTTTACTTAAAAATAAAATTATAAAAAATATATTATGTGTCTTGGTCTCTGTGGACTGACCTTTTCAAGATTAGTCGGTGCGTCGTCCTTCAAGTCTCGGTTCATTTATTTTAGAGTCTTCAGAATGCAGTTATTATTATCAAACGTACACGGCGAAGAAGTCTACTATGAGGAGTTATTGCTAGGGGCTCTCAGAGTATAAATATGTATTTTTATTTATTATGTGATGATATATCAATTAAAAAATGAGAGGTTATATAAATAATTTTAATTATATAGCAATTTTTTTCTACTTATAAGTACGAAGAATAAACATTTATATACTCGATATTGTAAGATTTAATTTATAAATAAAATTCCAAAATAAATTCTCTTATCAATCAAACAAATGTTATTAAGTTCTGTTTACGTGTACATACCAATTTCGAATATTATTTTTAAAATAATTATCTACCGTTTTCTCAACGACTATATGCGTCGGCCAAGATAAGGACTTCCACGTGCCACTCATATGTAATGTAAAATTCACAAATTTTCCTTGCGTAGTAGATCAACGCGCTTCCAACAACACATCATAAATAATTTTGTTTTAAACAGTATTTTCTAGAAGGCTGCCAGCCTGCAACCGCACCTTTTTCCATCCCTTCCGCCCACTTTTTTTTTTTTTTTTTCTCACTTTGAAGGAATTTTCTCAATCATATGTTTTAATAGACGTGTAATTTGAAGGTTATGGGTTGTAATTTGACGTGTACTGCATTACGAAGTTGTACGTGTCGAGTGTGAATTTGTACGTGTCGATGATGGATAGTCCCAAACCAACGAGAATTTGATAAAATATTTGGATTAAGATCCTTCAAGTGAGAGAAGTAAATGTGTAAAGTAAGTTATTCTGATATTAATAAATATTGTACGCATTCTTTTTTATCTGATATCTTCTGAGTTATAAAAAAAAAAGAAAAGAAAAAAAAGTAATGTTAGGTACAATTTAGACTGTGCAAGTCCCGCATTTTCATTTTGTAAAGGGTACTGCTACGTACAAGCAAAAATAGTGCCTGTATGCGCACTCCATTGACGTGGCCACAGGCCACGTCAACGTTTCTTTTATTCAAAAAAAAAAAAAAAAAAAAGAAATCGGTCAGAGGAAGAAGAAGAAAAACATCCCAGAGTTCATTTCTTTCTTGGCCTCGTTTCTCTCTTGGTGTCGCCTCTCTTGGTTTCGTTTCTCTCTTATCGTAGCAGAGTCTCAGATTGGTGTAGCTCCATCGTTGTTGATCAGTTGCAGCCACCCACGCCATCCTCGACTGCTACCCATGTCGTCGAACCTGGTAAGAAGCTTTTTCTTTTCTTTATCTTTTCTCTCACTTTGGGACTGTGTGAGTGTGAGTTGTGAAATTTGTCAAACGATTGGGTGGGGAACCATGGGGTAGAGATGTAAGAAATTGGATACTGAGCATCGAGCTTGAAGACCTATTAACTTATCCTTTTTTGTTGTTGAATGCATTTGAGCCCCTGAGAAAAAGCCGATTCATTACAGGATTTTTGTTGATTATATACATATTACAATACGAGAGAATAAATTCAGCGCCGAACGGTTTGAGGCAAAAAGAGTGAGAAAATGTAAAAGGAGAGGGCTTTTGAGCTAAAAAAAAAAGAAAAGAAAAGAAAAGAAGATAGAGACGAGTCAGTGCATACCTACTGCTTGTGCCCAAATTTTATCTCCTCTTAAAACAATTTATAGCTACATTTCTAGCAATGAATTTGAGGTGTTTTGAAATCTTTTTTTTATTGGAAATGATATTAATGAGCTGATCTTGGATATCCTCTCTGTAAAATGTTGAAGATAACAATGGAGACGTGGGATTGTTAAAATCGGTTTCTATGAGTTAATGAACTGATCTTGAAGAAAGCTCAAAGGGATAGATTTGGATAGATGGATTGGGAAGGGTTTCATTTGATTTGAGCATTTGAAATAAAAATCTCTCTTTTGGTATGTAAACTAAATAGTGGGTTTGGATTTCCAAGCAGGATTTTAATCACTCAAAATCTTGGATTTCAAATTCTATTTATTGAAAAGGAATTTCAAATCATTCTAAAAAATTAAGTTACATTGAATTTCAAATCCAGTCATTTCTAAAATCCATCCAAACAAAGAATTTTAAAATCAAATAGATTTGGATATACAATTATTTGCCCTGTACTTTGGTGTTTCTGTTCTTGTATTTGGTTTTTGGGTGGTTTGGAACAAGATGCTGGAGAGAATTCCAATTACAAAAATTATTTGTGCCTTTGCAATTGGGTTACCTTGTGTTTTGTTATATGGATGCAGGTGGATGATGCTCACCGCTACAAGTTCAAGACATATGGAAGAAATTAAGGAGGTCACACCAGATTTGAGAGAAGTTGAATCGCTGTGATTTGTGCACTTCGAGTGTCATTCTTTATGCTATGTACCGGTCCTTGTGTTAATTTAGGATACTGTTACTTTAGTGTATTTTTGTACTTTAGGTGTCATTCTTGATGCTATGTACAAGGAAGTTATTTTAATTTGGGATACTGTTACTATGATGTATTTGTACACTTTGGGTGTCACTCTTGATGCTATGTACAAGGAACAATGTGTGGATTGTTGTGTAATCTAAGTTAGATATAATTGGAATGCCCCCTGATTTATATCCAAGTCTTGTATTTCTGCCTCTTCGTTGGGAAATAAAAGAGCAGGTTGGTAGATGATGAGGCACATTAATGTTCTTTTCTTGAAGTCGTCAGTGGTAGTCTGGGACAGGTGGATCCAGATATGGTGGAACTTGTCAAAACTGGTAGTAAAAAATGAGGATCCAGATATATAAATACATAATATATTTTTAACTTATTCTCTTATTGTACTCTTACAGGCATCAGCTCAATTGGAGGTCTCAACTTATAGGAGTTTTTTCTTTTTTTGGGTGGCTTGGCAATCTGAAGTTTATTCTCTTTGGGAAATGGTTCTAGAGAAATAACAAATAAAAAATCATAAAATTAAGTCTGCATTAGAAACTCAAGCATCCCAATCAAACATTCGACATTCCAACACCAAGTCTATATCAATATACATAAAGTCTCTAACAACGATGTCCCCAATAATTGGTCCCCATTACAAAAACTAGGTCCCCAACAACAAAGCGTGCGACTGATTATATACAACAGATTCCCCATTAATTGGGGCTTCACTTTGATCCTATCAAGTACAACAATTGACAAATATGCAATGATCCAAAAGTAGTGTGCGTGAATGCAGCATGTCTACTTCTTGCCTTCGCAGCTCGACTTAATCGTTGTGGAGTCCCAACTCCCTTTTTCCAATTCCTTTCTCTTGTTTGAAGCTCTGTTTCATTCCTTAACAATTCAATCTCTCTCTGTCTTCACTACCATCCGTCCATTTGAATAAGTAGCTTGACATGCTGCAAAAGCTGGATTAGTATTATCCAACACATTTAATTGTACAACAAATACTTTCTTGTACACACAGCTTTCCGTACAAATTAAGTATCTATGTTCAGGAGTTGGTAGCATGCAGTTCAAGCTAGCTACAGGCCTGCTTGATAATGAAGATTTGAAATGAAGAGGTGAAGGTGCTGAAACTCCTATAGCTTTATCTGTTCTCTTTCTTACAGAAGAAAAGAAAGAAAATAGAAACAACTAATAACAGACATCTTGGCACTCAAAAATAGATCAAAGATGATCAGTACGTACGACATATATATATTGCCTTCTGTTTTGCAGCTAGTAATGGAACTTGTCCTCAACCATTTGGGACAAGAACCAGACTATGGATATCAATTTGGTTACTCTAAAAATTCACAAATTGCATGATACACACACACACACACACATATACCTTCCTTTTTTGGGGCCGCAGCTGTGACATGTGGACTCTGTTGAGGTTAGATTTTGCATGCTATAAACAATCATCAAGCTTCCTAGATTAAGAAAAGGAGTGTCAGCAAGATTTTTATTTTTCTCAAATTTGGAAAAAAGAACCCTCAAAGCCATCTTCTTATTTTAAAAAGTTTAGTGAGATTTGCAAGTGAGGAGGATGTGTATTCCACACTACCGGAGTGCAGGACACATTTAACCTCAGCTACTAAATGAGGAGAAAAGATCAAAAGAACCCTCAAAGCTATCTTCTTATTTTATTATATACCATTGTTGAGGATGTGTCTTGCACACCACACATCCACCACCTCATAAATCCAGACTTATAAATTGCATTAATCGTACCCTTCTTTTGATTCTAAGAAACACAATTTTGAGGTTTTTTTTTTCTAATCTTACCGATTATTACTATTAATTTGAAGAGAATTTAATCTTTAAGCTTTTCCTATGAATGACAGTAATATCCGATAGAGCTTAAGATATCATAGATACCAAACATAACCATTTCGACAATTTTGAGGTTTTTTTTTTATCTTATCGATTACTGTAAATTTGAAGAGAAATTAAACTTTAAGCTTTAGTTATGAATGGCAATAATATCAAGGAGAGCTTAAGACAACCAAGATATCAAACATTTCGAATCTATCAATACATTTAAGAACATTTTACGGAAACTAAGAGTTAGAGAGAGATTGGATACTTGGTACCAAGGTCCTCTCGCACAGCTCTGTCGCGTTGGGTTAGGGTTGGGAACCAAGGATGGAGTCGCACAAAGAGAGTTCCTGGGAGGAGAGAAGCCGAACAGAGAGAGTGCGATGAAGAGGGTGAAGTCGAGCAGGGGTAGAGAAACGTTAGGGTTCGGATAAGAAGCTTGAATCGCACAGAGAGAGTGCCTGGGAGAGACGTCGAGCAGGGGGAGAGAAACAAGATCAACCTAATGTAAAACGCACCGTTTGAAGAAGCCGAACATCCCATTTCAGAAGTTTCGAAACGCACCGTTTTAGAGTAAATAAAACTGTGCGTTTCTCTCCACGTCAGATGTCGTTCGCGGACAGGCCTGAGTAGTGCCTGGGTTTAGACTTTTCCTTTTGTAAAAGTAAAGTTTTCACCTACAAAATTACTTTTTCACGTGGGGCTCATTTACAACAAAAAAAAAAAAAAAAAAAAAGAGGCAGATTTTTCATTATAAATATTATTTTCTTAAAAAAAAAAAAATGCTAGGTACGTGTATGGCGTGTGTTAGCAGGAGGTTTGGGTCCAACGGCCATGGTTTGAGTTGAATCACTTGTGGCTAGCGTTTACCTGTTTGGGGAAAGAGGGAGGCCCAACATTGAGAAAGCTGTTTGTGTGTATAGCAACGAGCATGGGTGGTTTTGGGCCGTCTTTGGACCCAAAAAATCTAAATTCTTCTAACGACTTTTTCTACATATTTCAAAGTTTTGTAAATTGAATTAATCTGCGCACTTATGCCCAGTAACGTTTATAGTTAGACATGATAAAGCAATTAAGCCTGAGAATTGAATAAATAAAAGAGCCACCATTATAGTGGAACATCAATGCGCACATATATATATTAAATATTTAACATTTAGATACTCTAATTTATTAATCATTCCAGCGTTATTATACCAATTAAATTTATGTAATGTTAAAAAAAAAAAATTATAATCATAAAAGTGTCGAATAAATAATTTACTTTTTTAATAACAAATCTCACTTTTATAAAAAAGTATTAGTACGCGAGATTTATACTCTATAACTATATATATAATATGAATTAATCTTTGTATCATTCTACACACCACACACTAATATGTTTTTTATTTTTATTTTATTTGTTTATCTTATTAAATGTGTATTATATAGATGAAGAATAAAAAAATATAAATATTTCAAAAAGAGTAAAATAAAAAAAATTAAAAAAAAATTGAAAAAAAATAAAAAATATATTAATATGTGGCATGTAGGATGATGTATAGCAATGCTCATATAATATTACTACCGATATAAATATCACTATAAAATGGTGAAGCTAATCTATATTCCTCTTTGAAGTAACATACCGAGAGAGACAGACATCCAGCTCCAAAATATGGAAGAGGCCAAGCGTCAAGCGTGTGGTGGGGGACCACGTTAAAGTCGGTCATGGAGGAAGTTGGCATTACGGCCCACCGGCGCCTAGGGAAACAAACCGAGCGGCGCAAACGTACGTGGCACTGTCGGCATCTGCACAGACTGGAACAAAGTGTGTCACTGCATGCCTCACCTGCAACTTTTTTCTTTTTTTTTTGTCTCTGGCATGAATCTTCAGCTGGTGATCAGAACGTAGGAATTGGGTCAGGCATCGAAAACGCGAGATGCCAAAGTTGTAAAAGTTATTTTTGATTGAAAGTAGATCTATCCCACGTCCGTCAGAACACTTTCAATTTTATAAAATTTGTGTTTATATTTAATAAGAAAATTAGTTGAACCTATAAAATTGATTGAAAAAAGTGATCAATTAATTTTTTTATTTAATAATTAAGAAAGTTGTATTTTTTTATTTTTAAAAAATTTTAAAAATATATAAAAAATGATTAAAGAAAAAGAAAAAAAATTACATTTATGTTGAAATCTTCCATTGTTATATCGATTCCTCTAACACTATCTATTTAATATTTCTTTTAATATATAATATAGTGTGAAAAGACGTGATCAGAGGATAATTGATATTCATTTCTATTTCTATTTCATTTATAATCTATGTGAATATTTTGAATAACTCTAAATATTCAATAATTATTATAAAACTCGTTTAAAATATAACTCGTTCTACTCAGATTTTTAAATATATAGTTATCTAAATTATGCATGTACATATATATATATATATGGGATGTGCTACGTCTACCACTTCCACCGTTGGGAGCTACCGTTAGGTTAAGTAGTGTTTTTATTTTATTTTTAAATTTTTATATGTATTTTTTAACAATTTTAAATATTTCTAAAACAAATAAAAAAATTATAATATTATTAAAAAATATTTTTTTAATCATTAAATAAAAAAATTAAAAAAATTAAAAAATACATAAATAAAATAGAACGGTAAAAATGAATTCCATATAAATATATACATATATATATATAAAAAAAACGAGAGAGATACAGATATCACCTTTTATAACTCACATTCTTTAATTGCAAAACTTGATCCGACAAATAGACCAAAGCTCCAGTGAATTTTATGATACGTCGAGTTTACATTGGTCGAATATTACACGTCCCTTTTATTTTTTTGGATCGACTAAAAAAAGAGCCCAAGCTAGCTAGCTACGTCTGATATGACTATATGCTAGGTAGGTAGGTAGCTCTTTATGTGCAAAATCTAACTGGGATTACATCGTTTGATACGCTTAATTCACTTTTTATTCATTCCCAATACTTTTCCTTTTCTTTATTCTAAATTTAAAAGAAAAACTATTTATTTTTTAGCATGTGCATGAATACTAGGCTTCTACTAATTAACCTAGTCCGTCCGTAGGTACTAGGTATGTTTAATTTCTCTATTCTTTTTTTCTTCTTTTCTTCTTTAAGCTTCTCTAACCTACTATTACTACATGGACAATTTTTTATTTTTTATTTATTTTTTAAAGATAATTGACCAGATTTGGTTTGGAAACATATCATAATTTATCTTATGTAATAATTATAATTTTTATAAATTTTTATATAAAAAAATAATATTTTAATAATAATTTTTTTTAATTTTTAATTTTTATCTCAATTTATCATCTCTGAATCAAGATATATATAAATAAAAAATTAATTTTTTAATAATAATTTTTTTAAAAGAAATAAGTGGCGTTTAACTGTATTAGTTGGACAAAACGACAAAAATTGGGAGCGTAGGATATTGTTGGCGGGCGGCAGAGGAGACATATTTTCACCCCTTTAATTTTGTTGTTATTAATTTATCTATCCCACTGATATAGTGTATTAATTCAATCATGTATTTTCAATTGCACCATTAATATTGTCGCAAGATGGTCATGCTGGAGTCGTGTTTCACGGCCTCTAAACTTCACGCTACTAAATTCGATTTGGATCCTATTGAGATAAACAATGAGAGTTCGGGGTGTCGTGGTATTTCTGATACTTAAGTCAATTGTTGAGATAGAGTAAAATAGAGAATTATTTAATTAAAGAGAATAATGAGCTGAAGTATGAGAGAGTTTGAACCCCTCTCCTAATTAGGGGAGGGGGTATTTATTAATATTTTAAATACCGTATCAGTGAAGGTACTGGAATGAAATATTTTGATACCGGTATTGTTTCGGGATAGTCGATATATGAATAAATTATATATATAAATGTATATATATTATATTTCAAAATAATAGTCTATATATAAATAAATTATATATAAATACATAGATATTTAAATTATAAATAGTCTAGTCTGAATTGTGAGTCAAAAAATGAACTTATAGTTTGAAAAAATGAAAAATAAATAAAAATTAAATGTTGAAATATCGGCCGGTACAAACCGGTACACAGGCCGGTACGGCCGGTAAAAAACAAGTGGTGTACCTGTACCGGACCGGTGGCCGGTACGGAAAATACTGACCGTACCGATCGGTATGGTACAAGATTGAAAACATTGGTATTTATACCTAACCCAGGGGGATTCCTGAGGTGGAGGTGCTAGATGTGCTGCTCCGTATTGGGGTTAGGTGTCCTTGCCAACTCCTTACTGTGCAATAGACTTGCCAGACCTGATTGCAGCTGTCACTGACACCACATGAGGCACATCGTGGCATGCCAAGCCCTAGGATGCTTTAAATGCGACGTGATTCCCTGTCATGGCATGCCCGCCTCTATCTTATTAAATGCGGTATGATTCTGGTCAGGTACGTCTATCCTTCTAACCTGTTTGGACGCCAAGATTCAAGGACAAGGAGAATCCCTGACTGTTGGCCAATAGTGGTGTCAGATAGTCCTACCGTTTGTCCTTTAGTCTACGTGCGCTGCCCGATTGCTCCTCTTCCTGGGCCCCTACGTCGACCTAGCGCAACCCATGTCCTCGGGCCTTGTGGGCCGGACCTACTCTCGGGGCTCAACCCTGGGAATTACTCCCCTCACAGGTCATGTATCATTAGATTGAATTGATGAGGTATGGTCATGGGTCCAAACATGTTATGGGTGGGTTAAAAAAATGGTGCACAACCGAGTGGCGAGGAATTGATCTTTCTATGAAGTGACCGGAAGGACTTGGAAAGGCTAAAGCCCTTTTTGGTTGATAGACTCAACTGAGATCATCTCAGTTCAGTTTAATTTTAAACTGAGTCTAATATCCAAACACACAACTTTCAAATTATGAAACTTATCTAAACTCAAAATTTCTTTATACGTGAAGCCCACAACTTTTTTCAATCCAACACTTTTTTACATGCAGGATTCACAATCTTTTTCAATTTCTCATAAATATATATAAACTAATCTTAACATCTAAACACATTTAAACTCATTTTAAGTAGACCCCATAAAACTCACTCCACCATCTCAACTTATTACTATCTATAAAGAACTCAACTCCAACGTAAGAATAACTTCCAAATTATCATGTGCTTTTCCTTAAAGTAAAAGAATGTTACAGTACTTTTGAACCGTAAGACTGGATTAATAAAACTAGAGTAGTCTTGTTAGCTTCTTTTAAAAACATGTTGTAGGATTTACATGAGATTGTAAACGCGCCTTGTAATTTTGGTGGGTGGCGGGTGCGGACGTAGTTCGAAATATAAGGATTAACAATTATTAGAATATGGGGAGTGGGGTTATATGCATGCTGCATGCCTCGTATTCCATGGAAGAAGGTGAAACGATTAGTTACGCTGCAAGGACCGGTACAGGAAAGGTCATGGTGAATCTGAAGCCAACCCTATGCTCTGTGGAGTTATCTAAAGCACTTTAAAGGAAGGAGAGAGAGAGAGAGAGAGAGAGAGAGAGAGAGAGAGAGAGAGAGAGAGAGAGAGAGAGAGAATCTTTGGTGGGACGGATATATAACCAATGCTGTTGGATTGTTGTTGCTTCTGTTTCCATCGCTTTCAATGAACAATGTAGATTGTAGTAGTGTGAGCAAGCAGTTGTTTTTGCGTTTAGGGAAAGAGCCCAAAAAAAAAGGAACCAACTAGGCAGTCGTAGGTACCATTACTCTCAGACTGGAGAGTGGAGAGAAGTATTATTATGTCAGATATATATATATATGTATATGTATATATCCTGCTGCCTTTTTTTCTTAGTTAAATTTTATCCAACACCCAACACCACCTTTCCTTCTGACTTCCCTGACGTCCCACCACTGTCCCCCCCCACCACTCTCCTTACTCCTTTGCTTTCCCATAATTAAACATCAGTACCCACCATCTCTATCTATCTCTCTCTCTCTCTCTCTCTCTCTCTCTCTCTGTGGCTTTTTCAATTTCCTTATTCTTTTTTTTTTTCTTTAGCTGTGTCCTCTCATTCAACCTCCATTAATTGTGTAATGGTCATGGGATATAATCAGCCATACAGAAAGCACAACTGAACCAGATGTCCAAACTTTCAAAACAGTAAAATAAATCCATGAACTCAGCAATTCCGCTTCTTGATCTCCATGACGGTACGGTGCTTATGTTCTTTTTATAAGTTCCTCTTGTTTATCTTGTGAAAAATACAACTAGCACTAGCAGTAATTGGATTGGTTTTCTGGCTTTTGGTTCTTTCTGGTTGTGGTGTTCTAGTTTGAGCGTAGGCTTCTGCAAAGGACAACTACTGTAATCTGTGCTTACCCATATATACATATGTGGGTGTACATATGTATATTTGTCTAAACCTGTAATCTGTGCTCTCTTTCTCTGTCTCTGCGAGCTTTCGACAAGCGTTTGTAATTTTATATATGGGCTAACTAGCTTAAATGTTTACCATTCAAGTTGGATATGTTCATATACTGTGGAAAAGTGAGATCCATTTCCAGAAAATTTGCAGGATGAAGATGATATAAGACGTTACTGCATGCAGTTCGCTAAGTTCAGGTCTTGGAGTTTCGTATTTTCAACGAGTGTTTTCTTTGTGTCTCAGGCCTTTCCTTGTGCCTTTTTGCCA
The DNA here is from genome assembly GCA_003123785.1 of Pterocarya stenoptera. Lineage (NCBI taxonomy): Eukaryota > Viridiplantae > Streptophyta > Magnoliopsida > Fagales > Juglandaceae > Pterocarya > Pterocarya stenoptera. The sequence continues at coordinate 73,711 of QEOT01003317.1, read as the reverse complement.
TCTGACTCTTTTGCTTAGATAAAAAAAGAAAAAAAATAGTGTTTAGGCTGGCTTGTAAAATCTTGTCTCCGTCCATGAATTGAATTCCGAGTCTCCTTTATTCTATTAGATCTTCCATTCCGGTTGATCTTCTAACTCAAAGAAGACTCAAATATGTAAACTTAGGTTAATTTGAGATTGGTTAGGCAGAACATCCAAGTTCACATGGCTCGTGTGATTTTGATGTGCCTGATCTTTTTCTTGTCCTTCTCGTTCGTCCCGATACGTACCTTGTACCAACTCCTTTTGGGAAGCATAATTTTACACGATTGATCTATGAGATGTGCTTTGCGATAATTTCCTCCCTCAACTTGGATTAGGATATACCTGAACTGGTTTGTATATATTCGCTACTTATCCTCATGGAATCAATTTTGAATCTAAATTGCCCATATCCCTTCTTCTCTTACCATAGGGTGCATTTCATTTCTGGCCTTGGTTTCCAGTGATATCTCTCGTTCAGTAGTTATGTAACTACGATCACTATCTTAGTCATAGAGGTTAATTCTCTTGGTTGTCATACCATATTCCTGTGAGAAAGTGTTTGTTGACATTGTTGTTTTGCGACAACAATGTTCTCTTTATCTGCTGCACACACTTGCTGAGACGCCCATTCACATTCTTAAAAGGATGTTTATGCAAGTTGTCCATTGCTAACGCAATTGTCATATGATAGTTTTTTTTTTCTAAGTAAAAAGAAAATTGTCATATGATAGTTATACAGATACTGACTAAATATGTACACTTCAATCTTTTCTTAAATCTAAGTCCTTATCATATCAATATGTATATTTTGTCCATCGATTATTTTGCGGATACATAGATCTCTTCGCATATACTTAAAGGACTATATATGTTATGGGACAGAAAAATTAAAATAACATATAAGATTCCTTCAAACTTGAGGGCACAGCCCCAACTCTTGGAAATGATAACCAAGGGAACAAAATCTTATTGGTTTACATAATGTGTGATTCCATATATAAATCAAATCAGATGGAAAATTCAAACAATGGCACATAAACAATCAAAGATGTTCTTACTTATCTATGGTTTACATAATGTGAACATGTCCTACTTTATCCATTCTTGGTATCCTGGGAGAGATAGAGTTAGTTTCAACTTTTATGCCCAATCTCCAACAAAATGTGATGGAAGACTTTGTTTGAGCTTTCATTTTTCTTTTTTAGTATCATTCCTGGTCTAGGGAAAGGTTGCTTCCTTTCAGAGGCCTTTGATTGAGATTGAAGAAATCCTCGAAGTAAAATGTTAAGTCTGTCTTTTGAAGCTTAACATGAAAGGCTTGCAAAACACAGGTTGCTTGCCTTGAGGCTTCTTTTTAGGTTTCAGACAAAAGCACTGTTTGGTTTTTATTTCACAGGCTGCCGTAGACAGCATTGGAGAAGAGGAAGATCCAGTAGCATTAATGCATCCTTTTCCTCCTTATCTTCTTGGTGGAAATTGTAACTAAATGTTTGATACTTCTGCAAATGCTTTTTGAGGTATTGTAGGGCCAAACAGTTTGACAGAGTTGAAATTTCCTTCAAAGCATACAATAGAAAATAGAAAACAGTGTGCAGAGAAGACTAGTTCAATTCTAAACAATGCTGCTTCTGATATAAATATATAATTTTGAAGATTCCCATTACAGAAATGTTGGATTGTACTTGTCACTAGACCTTGATTGTACCTTTTTTGAATTAAGGGATTCTGTTCTCTGTCTCTATCTCTCAGGTCCTCTAGATATCTTGAAATGCAGAGTGGCTCAACCTGGTTGTTGTAAATTCAGAATGTAAAATAGCTTCTCAGCCTACCACGCAGCTCAACAATGAAACCTGCCTTTGACCTTGAAGTAATGGCCTCTTCGGAAAATGATTCTGAAGTTAGTAGCCAAGTAGCTTCCAACAACTCCTCTGCTGATCTCTGCAAAAACAGCCTCGTTAACTCTTCCCAACTCACAAATATTCTGGTGACTCAATCAGAGTTGGAGCCAGTCACACTTGACTTAACTCTCAGCTTCTACACAGATGATTTAGTGGGAAGGGATTCCACAGGACTCTCACTGTCAAGCACAAGCGAGAGCAGCAACGAGCCGGCATCCCATACAACAACTGCAGCCATCCCTCGAGTCTTTTCTTGCAATTACTGTCAACGCAAGTTCTTCAGCTCGCAGGCTCTTGGCGGCCACCAGAATGCACACAAGAGGGAAAGAACACTAGCAAAGCGGGCTATGAGAATGGGTGTTTTCTCTGAGAGATATGCCAGCCTAGCATCTCTGCCTCTGCATGGATCTCCATTCAGGTCACTAGGAATCAAGGCACACGGTTCTGCACATTACGGGTTTGTGCCATCAATGAGGTCCCCTGAGATCAGAAACACCGCAAAGTTTCAACATGGCTATTTGGGCATGCCCATTTTCTTGGAGGATGATGAAGCAGAGCTGTTGTGGCCTGGAAGTTTCCATCAGGCCGCTGAGGCAGGTAACCCACATCAGAGTTTTGTACTGACTGAAAGCTCAGACACAAATTTCGTAGAGGTGACTCCACAAGTGAACATAGGTAACTCCATACCCGATCTCACATTGAAACTTTGAGAGCCACTAGAGGTGGTTTGGTTGCTTTCAAATCTTGCTTTAGTATCTCCACTTGTGTTATCTTTCTGTATAGTGAGGTGTGCCTGGCCAAATGACCGCCAAGCTTTTTTTGTGATAGATATTTTCTTTCTCCTTTGGTTACCCAAGTCTTCGCTTTGATATTCTACTTGGAATGTTTGTCATTGTATAAGAGCTTCTCATGGATAATTTGTTGCTCCTATATATGCTTGTTATGACGACACGTATCATCTTTTGTACTCCCATTCTATCATAACATTCCACATCATTAAAAACTCGTACAATTTAATAGTAATGACATCTTATGATAGGTTAATGGTATAACTTCATCTATATCTACTTCGAGACTATCTAATAATTAGCTATACTTGTAAGAACAATAGCTATTGTGTAACCTTAGGTGCTGAACCTTTTTGCTTTTAAAAATCTGCCTGTTCTGTGTTTTGGACTCTGGACAACGTCTAATTAGAAAGTTTCTTGTCTTCATGGGCTTGCTTGGGGAAGTCTCATATTCTTATTCTGACTTCCACAAGTGGCCCACGAATAAATTTAATCACATACGAGCTAAACGGGCTCAAAGCCCAGATATTTTTAAGTCGCATATATGTTGGACATCTACCGAACAAAACAAAATCAGTGTGCAAAAATCTCCCATAAATATGATTGAATAGTGTCGAATATATTTAATCATTTTTTTCAAAAGTATCGTTTATTTGTCGCATTTGAAAACAGCCAAACCGGACCTCTTCTTCGTGTAGAGAAGAGAAGACTCTTTCTCCACGCTAGTCATGAAAAAGATCGATCATGTTGGCTGGTACTCAAAAGCCCCCATGTAATGGTCTTTAATGTCGTCCTCGACCTAGCAATGCACATGATCATGAAGACCATTACAGGTGGCGACTTTTGAACCAGTGGTACCATCAAATATTGCACATAGATCATAGCTAGAACTCTCCAATTAACGACGTCCCAGGAAGAAAAGAAATTGAAATACACTTATAGCCTATCTATCTAGTCAGGATTTCGTAGGGAGTAGCAGCTATATACATATATATATAGTACTATATGTACTTATAATTTTACTTATAAGACTTATTTTGTTAGATCTTTTTTTAAATTCAAAATTTAAAATTCAAATTTCATGATTTTCAGTATATCAATAACTGACATGTGGATAATTAAGTTTTTTGTAAATTTTTTTTAAGTATATTTAGCATTTTCCATATATATATATGATCAGTATAGACCCTTCTTATATATGTGTTTTTGGCCCACTTATTACTGGGTCTGGCTCTGCGGCCTGATGATCTGTTGTTTCAATGGACTATCGATCCCTATCTGTTCTCTGGATTGGTCCCCAATATTAATTATCTTTTAATTAAAGGTCATCAAGTAGAAAAATCTTCTACACAAGTCTAGAAGTACTATTTTCAATTTTACTCCTTTCCTTTCTTTCGTTTTGATCTTTTTCAATTCAATGATCCATCAGTTGTAGTAGGCAATAAAAATGAGAGATATATCTGATCCTATGCATTAACCAGATTTTCAGTTGAAGGGTCGAAGCATGCAGCCTGTATGAAATAAAATTAAGACATTAACCTGATTGTTACATGATGTTTACTAGTGATGTTGTGTAATCTTGAAGCTGTTCAATTTGATATTCAAAGGACACCGCGCGCGTACGTGTATTCAGTACTTCCTTGTAACATAAATAGAAAAGCCACTGCATGCTATATAGCTTGACTATAATTTCCTTCCTCAGACGTTAATGTTTTGAAGAATATTCTAAAACGATTGCAACTAAAAGATTAATTTGACAAGAGAATGTTTTGTCATCTTGTATTACTCTAATTATCCAACTCATTTGGAGGAACAAAGATTGTAATCATTCTTCGTATTAAGTAGGATGTGAGAGACAAAAAGTTGAATACAAATGTTATAAAGTTAAAATTTTGTTTGAATATAACATTTTAATATATTTTTTTAAATTTGAAAAAGTTATATTATTTTTTGTGTTTTATTTGACTGTTTGGGAAATTATAATGATTAGATAATGATTAAATATTGAATATTTTGAAAATTTGAAATTGAGAATTATTTTATGTTTGAATAATATTTAGGAATGCAATTATGAAAAATTTTAATACGAGAAATAATTCTCTCATCTCATTCTTAATTACCAAAAAATACCTAAGGCCCTATTTGGATGTTGAGATGGTCTCGACTCTCAACTCATCTCAACATCTAAACACCACTAAAAAATAAATACTTTTTAATTTCAAATTTCTAACTTTTCAAACTTTTCATTTAATCATTACAAATTTTCTAACAGTCAAATAAAACATAAAAAATAATACAATTTTTTTAAATTCTTAAAAAATTATATTATAACAATATTTTAATTTTATAATTTTTTATTCAAATTTCATTTCTCTCCCTTCTTAAGATCTTATAAAGAGAAATTATTTGTACAAGTCTCAAATAGACAAACCTCATGCAAGCCCTGGTAAAAAAGTGAACCCCACCTTTAAAGATTGTAAAAAAAAAAACAACCCCTTCTTTATTAGTTAGATCCATTTTTTTACAAAATATTTATCTATTTAAAATTTGTACCTAATAGGCTAATATTAGTCTTTTATAAAATGTATTAATTTAAATCATTTTATTAATATTCATATATTATATCACTATTCTTTTATAAATTTTTTATCTCGTTTTATAAGAGTAAATATATACAGGACATTGAGTTGCCCAAATCCTACGTGCCAAAAACAACCCTAGAAAGTGTGAACCATGTGAGGACAGAAAATGTAATAGAACACATTATTGTTAGAGTTCTTATACGCATCAGCCACTCTTTATAGCTAATATGTAGTACACCTTAACTGGTATTTTTTCTTTCTTTTTCTAAATGTATTTTATTTTTTATTTCTTTTAAATGTTCTCTCTCTCATCAGCTCTCTCTCATCTACGACTCTCTCACTCATCAGCTCTCTCTCTCTCTCATCAAGCTCTGTCTCTCCCTTCTCAAGTGGCTCTCTCTCATCAAGATCTCTCTTTCATCAGCTCTCTCGCTCCCCATATCTCTCTCTATCCTCAATCTCTCTCTCTCACCAATTTTCTTTCTCATAATCCAAAAAGTATTTCGAATTCAGGAGGTTTCGGAGTGAGTGGTTTGGCTTATACTAGGTAGCTGATGTAAAAAGTTATTATTATTATTATTATTATTATTAGCACAGCTGCACAGGCATCCCAAATTGAATATGAAAAGAGGGGCCACACAAAATAAAAAAGAATTTTACGAGACAGCATACACATAAAGGGCACACAGCGCGCTTTAAATGCGGGGCAGACAATATGGTCAGCGACTTTCGTTGAGGACAATGTCAGCCTCGCTCTTCAGGCCCCTTAACAAGTCAGGATGTGAAAGCTCAGTCTCACATCCGCACAACCTCCCAAACAACAATTAACCCCACTATTCTCGCTACCTCCTCACAAACCTAGCTACGAGCAACCCAACTAGGTAAGATTAAAAAAACCCTAAACAAAGAAAAGAAACCCGCCTCTCTCTCCCAGTCTCCTGCAATAAGTGCATGCATGCATGCCTTATATCATATGCTCATCATAGCTCCATATCTTGTCACTTTTTGGTGTCGCGAAAATCAATGAAAGGAAAAAGTAGTAGGAAGCTTTGGGAAATTGCCTTTTCCTGCTTCTCCGTAATTCACACACATACATATATATATATATATACATATATATATAAACATACAGTCGCTCATTCTGCTTTGCAAGTTTTCTTTTCTTTTTTTTCTTTCTTTTTCAACCTCATTAATCATAAAGCAATCGATTACAAGATCATTTCTTCACCTCTCACATCATACCTTCTTTCATGTTCTGCCTAGGAAGTCCTGTATCCTTTCCATTTATTACTCTCTTTTCGAGGAATGGGCCATCTAGGGTTTCTTCTCTCTCTCATATGTCAATTTCAAAGTGTACAACTTTGTTCCATGTTGTCAATGAAGGTTTAACTTTGTGAAGATTGTAATTATATGTACTATATAGGGCATCTTAGTTGTAATATATGTTAAGTCATAATGAGTTGCTAGTTGAGAATATTATTCTGATTATCTTATAGTACACACATATATGTATATATATATACGTTGGTGGTTAAGTCTTATGGTACATAATTAGCCACAAAAATAAGTGAATGACTAGAACATTATTAAACTCAAAACAAATATAGCTTAACCGTATGATCAATAGCTCTCACTCCTATATATAATAATTACCATATTTCCAATACGTGAACTAGGTTTTAAAGAGAAAAACCATTATGTTTCATTTGGAAATTGTCCTTGGAACGGTGGAAAAAACATCACTCAAATTTTTGAGAATTGAGCATTCATGTCAAGACACACTACTAAGAAAAAGACAAAAGTACTTGTCTAGACTAGGAAGGAGCTGCTGGGTCGAATATGGCCATTGAGTAGACTAGCTAGGTCGGGAAGAAGGACCGTACCGGATTGTGATAGCTACTAGCTAGGGTAATTAATTAAGTTTGAGAGGGAGGTCCAGGGCGGGACCGGGTACTACTAGTACCGCACCATAACATTAATGCTGGTTTTAGATATATAATTTAGATGAGATGAGATGTTTTAAATAATAATTAAATAAAATATTATTATAAAATATTTTTTAATATTATTTTTATTTTAAAAATTAAAAAATAAAATTATTTATTATATTTTTATATAAAAATTTAAAAAAATTATAATAATCGAGATGAAATAAAAATTTTGTGTAAATAAACGGAATTTAAATATTCTAAACCTAAAATTGCCCCAACATATATACATTGTACTTGGGCTAACTGAAGAAGTAGGTTTGTCATTGCCCAAACCATCCATCGTCGCTAATTTATTTCTATGCTCCGTGTATACGTACGTACGTATAAATAAACCATGAAATATGGTTGTAACTTGGACGCTCTTTCATTGGAAAAAAAGAAAGAAAAAAAAAGTGCATGGTGTATTTGTATGGTGGTAATTGGGAGTACAGGGTCGATCAGTTTCTGTATGTTTTCAAGTACATTCATGGTGTATTGCTCTCTCAACACATAATTTATTCTCTCGATCGCCAGAGGGAATGAATTAATTCTGGAACCCTGTTTTTCCCTTCAATTCCATTAATCCTTATTAACAATCCAAAAAAAAAAAGGATTATGATTTCTTATAATTTTTTTACCCCAACATTTTATACTTACATTTCGGTAATATAATATAAAAACATTATGTAGATTTTATTGTGTTTATTGTTGGAGTCCACATGCAGTACAATACTACTGCTGCTTACGTGCATTATTTAATATCTGACTTTTGTGGTTGAAAAGAGACAAGTTTGTTGCCTTCACGCGTCATCAAAGTCTACCGGAGTTGGTCCAAACTGTAATCCATCCTTTTTTTGTTCTTGTTTTCTTTATTGTATAGTAAAAATAAAAATGAGTTCATCTTTTGAATGGTTTGTCCGTAGAGATTGAGTTCTCTCTTTCTATGAAGGGTGAAGTTGAGTCTCTGTTTAGGTAAAGTGCTGTCTCTTGAACATTTGTCTGTAGAGAGTATCAACAGTAGTGAAGTCTTGACCAGTCCAATAGTATACTAGTAGAGTTCCAAATGGTTGATAATGAGATATCTCTGCATGTACGTATTATGTCATGGATATAAATTTCTCTTGATGAATAAATAAATGATGACATTTTCTTTAAAAAAAATAGAGTTGTGAGCATCATGCAATTAAATTGCAATATTTAAGGAATACAATTATGTGAATATGCAGTTGAAGGTCATGATCATCGAATTAGTAGTACCATTTTCTTAATTTTTAAAAACAAAATTAAAGTGTATAAATTTTTTGCCTAGTAATTAAATAGAAAAAAACAAATGAGTGGATCATTAGTCTCACTAAATAATATCCATTTTACTTTAAAATTAAGAGCACGTACGTACAAGAAAATTAATCGGGCCAATTTGTTATATAAGTCTCATTAATTTACGGTTTAATCATTACCCCTATTATTGTTGAGAAAACGCCAAATGATCAGTCCTAAAAAGGATGACACTCCATTATATATATTTAAAGCTAGCTAAACTAATGCTAGCTGGATGGGGTCCTTAGTGCGACGCATAAGGGTAATCTTGATCAAGCATTCACTTGCAAAAAAGTTCAAGTTGTAACCAACTCTGGTCAGTACGGCATGATCCGCATGAGATACCGTTTTAATAAGAGCTTTGCTATTCATTATTTTTTCACACCATACACTATATTTAATTTTATTTTTTTAATTTTTTTTATAGTTTTATTATTCCTAATTTATTGATTTCTTCTACTCAACATCCAAACATTACACATTTAGTAAAAAAAAAAAAAAATCAAGTGTGGTCATATGTGGTGTGAGAATGAGTAAAATTTTTCTTTGAGTAAACACCGATGCTATTAATTATAGGCAGGTGCACACAAATATTATATATATGTATATTAATGTTCATAATTGCTAAGAATATAATACAAATAATTAAATATACATATTCCCATCACCTTAAACTTTTGAGACAAGTAATGATTTCACTTTATCAGTAACTCATAGATATGTATATTATATATATAGGTCTAAACCTATTATATGCCCAATCATATTATGCTAGTTTTACCCATTAATCACAACACTTCTAATCCAACATTAAAAGAAAATGTTATTTACAACAGAACCGCTGCTTAGCAGTTAGGCTACTTTTAAGCAAATAATAGCCCTCCACTTATGTGTTGACAACTTAGCAAACATAGGAAACAAACGGTAGACTCGTGCGCATGGGATAGGTCGTGCTCCTTCAACTCAGCGTTTCTGCCTTCAGCCAATGCACTTCTGGTCTGTGTGCACGAAAGAACGCCGAACTCACCTCCACGTCCAGAGGCAACCGCCACCAATCCACCACGTTTGGCGGGTTCTCCATCACCCACTACGCAACCGCAACTTATTTCTCTGTCGCACACGAGTTCCTCGCCACTAGTCCGTCGCCCACCATAGCATTCACCAACTAAACGGTTGTTCATGGCTGAGTCCAGTGGCTTTGGTGTTGCTCAGGTATTTCTCTTACATTATATGCTTTGATTGTTCATGGCTGACCAAGTGTTTGACAAAATGTTTATAAGACACATCAGGATCTCAACGGTGATAATCATGTTATAGATTTGCTTTCATCTTTTCAAGTCTTGATCTTGCTTGATGGCTAATGAACTAAAGGGTCCTTGTTTCCAGACTAGCATTGCTAAAATATTGTCCTATTTCCATGTAAAACCAAAATATGATGAGAATTGAAAATAGTTTGTAGTACTAGAAAATTCCAGTGGAGCTGCAAAACTCAAGCTAGAAAATACCATGAAGAATAAACAATCTTTAAGAAGCTATTTGCAAAAAATTATTTTGCAAGGCAGCGAAAATATTTCTTAAGGGTTGATATAAGCAGAGGATAAATATATGAGGCTGGCAAATGGTATTATAAATATATGGGGTTGATGAAACAAGAACTCCATTCATTTTCAAACAAATTAAAAAGCAAGAAAAACTTGTTTATATTGAGCTGCATCTTCAAAGAACCTAGCATTAAAAACTTGTTTATTTTCTATAATTGTTTATTATACAATATTAAAATATTATACTTGTTTATTTTCTACAATCTATAATTTGCCTTTACATTCAAATGACATAATGTATTTTGGTGATTTTCCAAAACTTGCTTGTTTATAATCGTGTGGTTTTGTATGATAGGAACCAATTTACAATATTGATAGTGATGAACTTGAAGCTGAAAATGTAGACATTTAATGTGATGTGAATGTCGAAGATGGGGTCAATGTCGAAGTCAAAGATGGAGTGAATGTGATTCCCTCTTTAAGTAGTGGTCCGTTGGAGCCATTCATTAGTATGGTATTTGAGGAAGTCGAAGATGCCCAAGCATTTTATAAGGCATATGCAAGGCGACAAGGATTTGCAATCCGGACGAATCATACTCGATTATCAAAAGATGATAAAACTCTTTGTGCAGTAGACTATGTTTGCACAAGGGAATGATTTCGACAGGTAAGTCGAAAAGACATAGATCGAATAATTCATGAATCTACAAAGACAAAGATTAGATGTAAAGCAATAATAGGAATAAAGAAATATGGTGAAAAGTGGATAATCAACAAGTTTGTGGCTGGACACAATCATATATTGCTTACACCGAGAAGTACTAGTTTCCTTCGTGGAAATATGGGAGTTAGTAAAGTAGAAAAAAAACTTATTATGACATTGAATGAGTCCGGTGTACCGATAAAGAAGATAATGTCGGTGTTGAGTAAAGATTCATGTGGTAACCTTAATGTCAGTTGTATTGACAATGATGCAGAAAATTACTTGGGAAGCCAAAATAGAAAAGTATTTGAAGAGGGGGATGCACAAAGGTTATACAACAACTTTCTTGATCGACAGCTCAAAGAACCTGTATTTGTGTTCTCCATGCAAGTTGATAAGGATGGGTGTATGGGAAGTTGTTTTGGGCTGATGAGCAATCAAGAGCTGCGTACCAATATTTTGGAGATGTAGTTACATTTGATGCCACTTATTTAACAAATATTTATAAGATGCCATTTGTTCCATTTTCTATAGTTAATCATTATCATCAGACCATAATGTTTGGTTGCGTTTTGTTAGTTAATGAAATGACGAAATCATATACATGGTTATTAAGAACATGGCAAGAGGCATTAATGCTTGGGCGTGCCCCTTCAACTATAATTACCGTTGATGACAAGGCGATGGTTAAGGTAATTATTGATGTACTCCCGAATACAACTCATAGGTTGTGCTTGTAGCACATTTTATAGAAGTTTCCTGAACACTTAGCCTATGAATAGAACAAATTTTTGAACTTTCAAAAAGATTTTCGTCATTGCATCTATGAAACAATTACTACTGATGAGTTTAAGCAAGAATAGGCTTTGATTGTGGAGAAGTATAACCTAGGAGAAAATACTTGGCTGCAAAATCTTTGCAGTTGACAGGATAAGTGGGTATCGGGCTACTTGTATTCGACATTTTGTGCTAGTATGTCAACAACTTAGAAGAGTGAAAGCATGAACAAATTTTTCAAATATTATACTTGTTCAAGCACTATGGTTAGTGACTTTGTGCATCAATAAGAAAAAACTATAGATGCACGTTACTTTAGAGAAAAGGAGAAGGATGTAGGTAGCGATAATGAAGATGCCTTTTAAAATTGAAGAGGAGGCGACAATGGTTTATACAAGAAAATCTTTCATGATCTTCCAAGATGAGTTGTTCAATAGTGTACGGTAGGAAGCAAGAAAATTGTATCTGACTGGTGAGGCGAAGACATATGGAGTGACAGTTCATGGTAAAGAAACACCTCTTTACCACGTGATATTGGAGGGTGGTGAAGAATATGTTACATGTACATACCGTATGTGGGAGTTTAGGAAAATTCTTTATAGGCATATCTTGTGTGTTTTTTGTAAGAAAGTGAAGTTAAATAGATTGCCAGAGCATTATTTCTAGACATTTGGACTATTAATGCTAACAGTCGACCCATTCCTGATATACCGTGTTATGATGCCCAAGTGAGGCTGGAACAAGATGAGCCTACAATGAGAAAAAACAAGTCAATGATACAACTTTATGACATTGTCGAACTTGCATCACAGTCAGCAGAAAAACACAGTCATTTCAGACTTGCATTAGAGAATGTTCACAAAGAGTTGCTTGTAATGGAAGATGCTATAGAATGTTCACGAGCAATGCCGACCAATAATGAGCAAATATTAAGAAGTCAAGTTCTATCGAACTTTTCACAAAGGGCGCCCAAAATCGTTGACAACGAAGAACTCAAAGGAAACACAAACAACAAAGAAAAGACGAAGCATTTGCAAGAATGAGGGACATACTAAAATAATTTTCCTTCAGTGAGGTATAGTAGGTTTTGTAGTTATTTGTATTTTATCGCTTTGCAATTAAAGAAGCTAATAAAGTTTGTTTAATTTTTTGTAGGAATTTTGGGCTAACAATTGACAAATATCAGAACATTTGGATTCATAGTGCAACTTTCATTATATCTTGTATGTGATTTATTCCTTCTCATTAGTTAAATTAAATTGGTGGGAAAAATCCTACTAAAATATTGTTTACTCGAAGTCTGTGGTATTATTTGATAGCACACAAATGCCAATCTTACTCTTTGTTTGATGCAGCAGGACGACGAGAAGAACTAAAGGTTTTGAGTCAAACGAAGATAAGCTATAGAAGGTATTCGAGGCAGATGAAAGAAACTATTTTGGGGATGTAGCTCTATTGATTTTCAACCTTTTGTTGACATGTAGAGTATAGCTTGAAATTGAATTTGTATTCTGTGTTCAATGCCATTTGTGCCATTGGCAAGCTATGTTTTTTTATTTTATTTTTATATTGTTCAAAAGAACTAAAAACTGCATCTTTGTAAAGGGGCATTTAAATTTTTGTGCTTGGAGTTACTTATCAAAGTCTTAAAAAATGGAAATCAATGGGCTTAGGTTTAACTGCCTTTCATGCGTTGCTCTTTCTTGAAATTTTGAGTATATGTTGTGCCTAAATTGGCCAGTTCATCAAATTCTGCATACGAATGCACCCTGACATTCTAAATGTCCCTGTTGTGCAATGTATATGCAGTGGTTTAGGTAATGCCAGTCCTTCCAAATCAATGCACTCACCATTTATATCAATAAGTAAGCACAAGTAATTATAGGACCAAGTAACGTTAAATGATAATTTTCATCTATGCACCCTGACCAAATCATCTATAAATTGTACCTCAATCATGAAAAAGATCTTCAAAATAGCACAAACTATCATAACAAAAAGTAGTTATTACATTAAAGTGTTACAAAAAGTACAAGGAGCTATATGAGCCAACGGGCTACATGAGTCAACGAGTTACATGAGTCGTAGCACTGACCGAGATATATTGTAATTTTTTGGATACATAAAAATTACACCACAAATAATTATAAAAAATAACCATGACAAAATTAACAGTTTCAAGATTCCGTTGTACTTCTTCTCCGTTACTTTAAATTTGGATTCTTTTATGCGTAGCCGCTCATATAGTACCCTATCGTTTCTCTTTTTAACTAACTCCAATGCCATCTTACAGCAATTGTTTTGCTCACTTTGAAGATCAATCCACTCAAAAAAGTCACATTATTTTTTTCTTCTTATAGTTTGGACAATTGAAAAATCTTCTATCAAAACTATTTGCTTTTTCAGAAATTCGTAGCTTCGCTTGACAGCCACAATAAAAAGGTGGTCTCTCTAAATTAGTTTTGTCTTCCCATCTTGCAGCCCTAAAACTTGACCCAGAATGAAAACCTAAACTCTTCATGCCCTATCATAATATTGAAGAAAGTAAGCATTAACTGAAAATCATGCTATTAAAGAAAAAGAGCCCCCATATCAATAAAAAGCTATGTTAACAAGAAATATAGTCACATTGTATTTTACTTTTGTGTAAACTATGGATATGCTGACAATTCAACAACAACAACTTATAAAACACATATAGCTCAACTTTCCTTCGTGGACATATGCTGACAATTCATGTTGATATTTGCAATAATTTTAGATAAGGAACTGCTTGAAAGAAGAATGAAAAATGCATAAAAGAATTATTTGTTAAAGTCAATTCCAGGATAGTTATTTTCCTGAGAAAATTAGCCAAAATTCAAGCCATATCAATACTCAAGCATATCGTGTATATTGAACTGACCAGACAATACATATAGCTCTCTTTTTTTTATATATATTTGAGAACCTACTACTTTGTCAACAGAGATATTGCTTGTTCACACACAAAACAAAACAAAAAAAAGCCTTGAAGACATCAACATAAATTGGAAAATGCAGCCACAATTTTCATGTAAAATGCAGGAAAGCAAGATCAGACGTGTTATTAACAGCACGTAAAATGCAATGGACTTTTATGGAGCAAGTAAAATGCACAACCAGCATTCATCTTCAGAGAACCTAGGTTACAGCCACAATTTGTCAAAAAAGTAGAAAATTTCCAAAAACACAACAAAATCATACCAGAAACCTAGGTTAGGGTAGGGCATACCAGAGAATAATCCATGAGTCACGGCATCGAGGGACTTGAAGAGTGAGGGCCCAGCATTTCTGCTGCGAGAGGGCTGAATGCAAAGCAAAAACATCCACAATCAGACTAGAGACCTAGGTTATGGCCACAATTTGCCAATAAAGTGACAAAAAAAAATAACAAAATCATACCAGAGACCTAGGTTACGGTAGGAGTTACCGCGTTGACGGAGGTTGGAGATTGACGGAGTTGCAGAGTCCAGGGACATCTTAGGAGTGAAGGCTGTGCGACTTGACTGTGAGAGGGGGTGCGAAATGGTGAGGGTTTGCAAAATGAGAAATTCGAGGGGAGGAAAACCCCCTTCCCGTAGGTTAGAGATGTCACGTGTTTTTCATAAAAAGAAAACCCGGCAAGTGATCTCATATTAAATAAAAACAATTTAGGATTTATTCCATAAAGCTTTGTCTGAAAACATTGCATTCAAAAACTTAAATGAATAAACTGAATAAAAGCCATGTCGTGAAAGCACTAAAATAAATTTATTTCTAGAAGGTCTGAACTAAAATAACATGCTCCTTCTACTC
>QEOT01003317.1:0-49909 GCA_003123785.1 Pterocarya stenoptera | reverse complement strand
TGTTTCTTTGCTGCCTCTTGTATCCACATTGATAGAAGACAAACTTGCACTACTTCCTGTCAAATATTAAAATGGATTCATTTTGTTGTGAAATTGTTAATCACTCTTTCTTGGTGATTTACTCGCAGAATTCATGAGATCTTCTAACATTCTTAAGGTTTGAAGTGAGAGATAAAATACATAACAATTAGTGGCTTTTACAATATTTATGAGCATTTGATGTTGTTAAGAAAATTCAAACGGAAAGCTAGATAGGGATTTAGATCCCTATCAAAATTATAGGGTTGAGCTAATTTCTGTATACTCTTCATGAATCAAGTTATTCTTTTTTTAGTTCATAAAGAATATACTAATGCTACTTTACTTCTCTAGTGGTTAGTTGATCTCTCTTTAGATGACACATGGAGTAATTTCAAACTTGGTCACTCAATATTTTCTCATTGATGTAATGTTTTTAAGTTTTGATTGATATGTACTTCTTTTTGTGCATTCTTAAGTACTGGTTGCAAGAAAGGAAAGCAGAATACATACATATATTTCTACTACTTCCACTTCTAAGTATTTATTGCTCAAGTACTTAAGAACTTGAGAATCAGATCCTCCAGCATGTTCTGGGGATGACACTTGTAGTTTCAAACACTTCGATATAGCTAAAGATATATTTGAGTTCGTTATTCCATTCTATATATATATATCCATTTGCTTGTCAAATTCCTTGATATGCAGACCTATGCTATTATTTCAACTCAACCAATCACCTTGCACTGAAAAATGTCCATCTTGAAGAAAATCCCATTCCCATGTTGTGGAAGTCAAAGAAACAAATGAAGGCGATATGATTTTAAGCAGTTGTAAATTAGATAGGGGAGGCTATGAATTCCTTCAACCAAATCTATTTGTAGTAAAGTAGTCTTTTTGACATAAAATACGACTTATTGGTCCTGAAAATGCTCGAGTGGAATGAATATATTTTTTGACTTGTGTTGAGTCATTATAGCAGAATGTGCTGCATAAATAGTTTGGGATTTATATTGTGAAATTCTGTGCATTATGTTTTGTATTTCCTTAGATTTTTCTTTCATGCCAAGTTGATGATTGTGCCTTTATTGTTGGGCTAGTTTCACTCAGTTTTTTCTCCCATCATTGAATGAATTCCTGTGTTGCTATGGCTGCAGAAGCAATGTTTCTGATTTAGGTCACTTCTTTGTATGTGCCATACAGGTTTATTTCTGCACTACATCAAATCAGTTTTTTCTTGGAGAATAAATTCATGTATTTGCTTTACAAGAGGCTCCTTATAAATAATCCATACTATTTATCGAGATTGTCTTTACTTGTGTGGTATTTTCCTGTCTTCTTCTTGCTTACAAGGGCCAAGTTGCTTATCTGATGAGATGAGAATGTATTAAACTAGTGGATATGAGAATGTATTTCTAGCTTTAGGGTTTAGTTCATATGCTTTAATTATATCTTACATTTATATATACATATTATATATAAGGGTCTCTAATATGAAGTATAGCTTGGGTATAGATCATCAGGATTAATTTTGTGGATTTTTTTTTTATTTTGTGAAATATCATTTCCAGCGATTAAAATTTTTCAGAAATATTTTTTTCGTATAATAAGCTTGTTTCCGGCGATTTATATAGTATTTGCAGTGAATATTATTCGCTACAAAAAGTTTTCCCAACGTTTTGGTTAGACCGTTGCAATAGATCTCAGCTTTACCAACGATTTATTAAGTTTTTGCAACGGCTATAATTCGCCGCAAATAAATTTTTCCAGCAATTTAATGGACAAACTGAATGGGTATTTGCAGCGTTTTTTTTTTTTTTTAATTTGTGGCGAAAAAAAATCGCCGGAAAAAATAACCTTTCACAGCAATTTTTTACTTCCGCTGGGGTAGATCAGAAGCAGAGCTTTAATACCGGCGAACATGCAGCGATTTATAAATCGCTGGTAAAGGTTAATAGCAACGATTTTTGGACTTTTCACAACGAAAATAATCGCTGGAAAAAGTCTTATTTCTTGTAGTGAATGAAGATCATATAGTTTATAACTAGATCAATCTATCAGGAAATTAAATTTCCAACTACCAAGGACGACTTTGCAAATCACATTTTGCGTGACAGCGATAATTATCTCAGTAAATTTCTCTCCCTTGCAGGACTGAGTACTACGGCCATGGCATATAATACAATGACGACAACATAAACATTAATATAACGTACGTTAATATGTTCTTGATTCTTGCATTAATCGCTCGGGCGTCGACAATCGTCCAGATACCTAGTTCTGGTCGATTTAATATTAAGGATGTGCAAGAAATATTACGAACTGGCTATTTATAATTACCGTACGAAAAAATGCCGCGTGAAAACAATATATATAAATATATATATATATATGTCACGGCTTCACAGACGTCATCTGGCTTGTCGCTATTAATTACTTGGTTTAATTTCTGATGCGCATGCGTGCTTCCATTTTTTAACAAATTATTCCTTCAGATAGGCCAATGGAAAATGCTTGCAAGACAATCAACTACGTACATATAATACGCCAACTAATAAGAGCTAGCCCCCATCGAAAGAATAAATACTTCATGAGCAAAATTACTATTATATTATTAATTATCTTCGATCCCTATATATATATATATATATATATATAAAAGAGCTAGGTCAAGCCACACAGGAAAATATAGTACAAACTACATCGTTCATATATATATATATAATATACAAATTACTACAAATTATATATATGTAACTTGTAGTTCTTTACCGAACTAGTACCTCGTCCTTATTCCTTAAATACAAAATCAACAGGAGGTATGTAAGAATATGATCCGTGTGATCGAATTTATTAGTACATGAATTTCTTTGTTTCGATCACAAATTATTAGCTTAATTTTGACGTAGAAGTATCGTCATCATGTCCTCGTCCATGTGTCACATCTATAAATGCTGGTGTGAGTTTTCTTTATGTGCAAACTACGTGAGTAAGTACTGAAGGTACTGCAGAGACGACGTCGCAATTAGTTATATTAGCTTCGGCGTGTATATATAAATTATGTAGGTCAGACTTGTAAGTAACAACCCTAGCTCTCTCGTATGATATACGTATTACATAGCCACAAGTCTAAGAAAATCCTTCCAAGCTGCATCATATGTGTGAGTGATAACCTAATTCAATATATCGTTGAAGCGCGCAGTTTAGCAGATTTTTTCACAGCTAAATGAAGTGGGCCAAAGGGTACCCAAAATACAAATATTAGGTTGAGTTTAATTTACGCATCTCAGATCGATATACATGCTTTATCACACGAGAAAAGACAGATTGAAAATATACCTCTAGCTAGCTCCATGCAATTAGAGAGGAAGAAAAATAAATAAAAAAAGGACAGAGAGATAGATGTGAATGGCTTTTCGGAAAGGAGTTAGCTTTGCTTTTTCATGCACTCGGGTGACCTTTGATGAAAATGAAAGCATTTTACATGTCACCAAACCAGCGGAACCAGAACAAGGACCTTCCAATAATGCGCTCTTTTGTTTTGGGAATCACGAAAGCTAATTTGCTCGGTTCCCCTCTTCCTGTAGGAGAGGGAGAGAGAGAGAGAGGCTGATCTCTGCACTACATTTTCCGTAGTTGTTAACTGTGAGCAGCATGCAAGTGGGGCCAAAGGCAAAAGCTAATATATTCACGTCGAGATACAGCTGTTGGAGACCGAAATTGTTGGTTTAGACCCACGAGATCTTGAACCGAGGGAGAGAAGAGTCAAAAGGGTGGGGCATCCAGAATCGTCGGAGACTTAATTTCGTTGTCCAAAATATTCTTTGAGAACTACACACTCTAGAATAATTATATATATATTTCGATTTTCCCCGTGCAATTTTTCAAGAGAATTATGTTGTTAATCCTTGTTGAGTTACTTGACAAGGATATGATCAGAATAACATGTAATGTGATAATTAACATCTTTCTCACATGATCTCCGGGAATCTAGCCTCAATCTTGCCATCAAGTTCTTCCTTAATTCCAATATTAGAAGGAAATAAGTATTCTTTTCAGCTGTTTTCATCTCTCATTCCTTTATTCCATTTCATCTCTCTCTCTCTCTCTCTCTCTCGGGATTGTGGATACAAATGATACACTAGAAGACTTCTCGTCCTTCTTTTGACTCTCACGAGACCATCATTGCTTCAATAATTGTTTCCAATTTCAATTACCAACAATGGGGGACCGGCCAGCATGAGGTAGCTGCACATTGGACTCTCTTTACAAACTTTTTTTATCAAATATACGTATACAGCTTGCAATCTTTAGCATCTTGTTTGTATTAATACTTCATATTGTAGAAGAATGTTGTTTCATTGTCTTAGGCGCCGTTTGGATAGTGAGATGACATGAAATAATTTTAGATGGAAAATAAAAGTTGAATAAAATATTGTTAGAATATTATTTTTTAATATTATTATTATTTTAAAATTTGAAAAAGTTGAATTATTTATTATAATTTGTGTGAAAATTTTAAAAAAATTGTATAAATAAGATGAAATAAGATGAGATGAAATGAAACAATTTATGTATGCAAACAAGGTCTTAATGTTTCTAACGCGCATTTTAATCTACCTATATACAATTATACATTGACTTTCTCATTCTAGCATTTTACTAAGGACAAAAAAAAGAAGATAAAATCTTATATGATGGGAAATTTTGGTTTTCTGTATTATCTTCCAATATTGTTATTATTGTCGTTATTATTTAAATTATTTTCCTGTGGCTTTAATGTTATTAAAATTGGAATACGTGAGGGGGGCGGAGAGAGAGATATCAGAGAGCGAGATTAATTTCGTTCATCAAGATGTATTAATTTTTTGAAAGACGAATCATTGGTTAATTATCTTATCATCAATCGCTCGCCCTTGATCCATCCATCAGTCCATAAAAAGTCCTGCTCTTTGGGGATGCTTTTAATTAATTCCATCTAATAATTAAAGTCTTTTGTACCGCTTCAGAAGAACAATTTCGTTTGACTGTGCGACAATCGGAGAAGTATATTCACATGATCACGGAAGATGAGTTCTAGAGCCTGATAAACACAATGTGATATCATGCACTAAAGAGTTGACCTTTCGTCTAAGGCACGTACGTATCCATGCATGTGTTCGCGGTGGGAAATCAGTTGTGGACGTTTTGTACACTTGATGGGGATGGCTTTTCTGTCACTAGGGGTGGGCTTCGATTTGGACGGAGTCAGATTCCTCAACTCTGAGATCCGACTCCAATAAGAGTCGAAGCCGAAAAGCATCTCCAACTCCGACTCTAAGAGCTGGGAGCTAACTGATCCAGCTTCACTCCGCTTGATCGGGTTTTTTTTTTTCTCATTTACTTACCCACTTGCACTTTTCCAGCATCCAAACAAAGACTAAGAAACTTCTTACTTAACACAACCAGTTGAACCTGAAGGAGAAGTTTTAAGAAGCGCTAGCCAGTCCCCCGATCGGACCTCCTTCGCGCTCAGGTGCCATTTAGCACTTCCAAGACTAGCTACCTTGACGCACAGACAGTGCCGACTGGGCACTCTCTACCATCAAACGCTGGCCATGAACCACACAATCCAACCAAGACCCACCTTGAGGAAGGCCACCTAGATTCATCACCTTTTCCTCCTTCTCGAGCTCCACCACCACTCACATAGTGTAACTCAGCCCACAAATCCATTTCATTCTTCCCTTCCTCTTAGTAAGCCCATTCCAATCTATCTCCTCCTTTTTCTCGGCCTAACAAAACCCATCTCACCTCTCTCTTTAACTCAACCACCACACACAGAGGAGGACGCGCGTATAGCGCCACTATCAATCTCGATTTAGCCACCATCTCTGTCGCACCCTGTTCTTTTCTTTGTCGACAGCACCCTATTCTTCTCTCTCTTGAATCTCGACAGCAGGCACTTTTCCTCTCTCTGATCTACTTCTCTCTGATCTACTTCTCTCGACACCGAGAACAAGTGAAGAAGGGGAAGAAAACTCATGACTTATTTGGGTGGAATTTACAACGCCATTTTAAGACTTTCTTAAAAAAGATTTCAATGATATTGGTCTTGTGGGGGATCAGACTCCATTCGTGGAGTTAACAAAAGTCACCCCAACCATTAGGCTAATTCACCTTCTGACTTTTTTTTTTTTTTTGTAATACAAAATATATTAAGTATAACTATCTCGGTTGTCTAGAGTCTTATTTGACTCTTAACTCCGATTATGACTCCGACTATTTTATGGATAAATAGATTAAGTTCAAACTAATATAGTTGGAGATCATGACTCACCAATTCAAGTAACAATTACCTGTATGATCAAAATCCTTTTTCCAAAAGTTATATTTCTCCAACCCGAAAGACTTGGCATGCTTCTAGCACCTTCCATGAGTTTACTATTCAGCACTACTTCTCAGCTATATATCTAGACTAGTAGTCCTATTTTTCTCTAATTTTTTTTTAATTCTAATATTGATATTTTATCAGGAAAGAAATTTATATTTATAAGTCGGTGTGGAGGATACAATTAGGGATGTCAAATCGTGTTAACGGGTCGTGTTTGTGTCGTGTCAAGACATATATATTATACTATATAGGTCAACCCTAACTTGACCCGTTAAGCTTATCGTGTCAAAATATTAAACCCTAACACGACCCGTTAACATAACGGGTCGTGTCATGTCAACCCGTTATGACCCGTTTATAAAAATTAATTGAACAGATTCGAAATTAACCCGTTTGACCTAGTTAAATTTAATATAATTTTATATAAATGTTAAAATCACAATATCTATAAAAAAAAATATAAAACTAACTACAAGTCTAAAATTACAATTCAAACAATAAAAATATTGAAATTAAAATCTCAACAATTTTATTTTTAGGTATAAGAGTATAATTGTAACTTCAACTTTCTTAACGGGTCATAACGGATTGACCATTTATCAACCCGTTAAGCAATCGTGTCTTAACGGGTTAACCCGTTTTGACTCGAACCCGTTAAGGTTAAATCCTAATCCGCTTTTATCGTGTCGTGTTCTTGTTAGGTTAACGGGTCGTATCACATATTGCCACTTATAGATACAATATCCTCCGACTATTAACATATCATGATTTGATTTGAAAAAAAAAAAAAAAAATCTCAAATTAGCATTAATTCAAAATCTTCTTCAAGTATTAATTTGATACAATCAGCTTTCAAAGATAAGCAGTGTCCTGATCTATCACTACCAATCATTCTCAGCAAGAACACAAAGGCAGATAAAGACGACCAGAAGTCATATGAAGGAATGAAAGGAGTATTAAATACTCGAGGAGTCGACGTTTCCTGGTGAAAATTTTCAAAAAATAAAAGAAAATAATAATAAAGGATGGAGCGAGTTTTTCCCGTGTGATTTGGAAATTGGTCGATCGATTATGGTCCGAATTAAGGAATTAAGATCGAAAAGCCTTTTTCACATGCGTTTGAATCTGCACGTAAGTTATGACAGGACTGACCTGTACATCACATTAATGCATGTGAGAGAATAAGGGCCAGATGACCACTTTATCTGTTATTTTAGCGGTCAGTCACTTTTGTTCGATGGAAAATTATATGAATTGTATTAAGTACAGTCACTTTTGTATGGTTATTGTGCATTTAACTGATATGATTTATTAAAACAATTAATTTTAAGTTAATTAATTCACGTGTTGTATGTATATGCATATGATCATTACGCTTATTCAAGTTTTGTTGTGTACATTTCGTATATTTTAAATATTGCTTGGATAACGAGACGTTGCCCATTTTATCAGTTTGAGTAGTACTTGTCACGTACCCATATTATATATAGTAGTAAAATGATCATGATTACAAGAAATCATCTTGATATTTACAAAATAACCAAAACAAACAAATTAAGTGCTATCGATTAATTACCTTTAAGATCGACGACGTCGTAATTAAACTTTACTCATAAAAAACCCCCACATGAGCCACATCGTGATGAAAACTGGAATCCAATTCAGGTTCTGAATGCTACCTTTCATGAACAGTAATAGCAGAAGCCAGAAGATGGGCCAGTACCTGACATGCATATATAACATTTGTACCATTATAAAAAAAATTCTAAGAAATCATGTTAGATTTACAAAAGGATCATATTATAAAAGTAAATTACATCATATATATACTTTTTAGTAACAAGAGTTTTACAATTTGAAGCAAAAATATAACATTAAGTCATGTCAATTTATGAATTTAATTTTTTATGAAATATCTTTATGGATGAAGTATTTCTCAAAATTTCTTCTTAATATCTGTGCATTAAATATTAGATGAATATAAAATATTTGTGTTTGGTTGTTAAACCAGACTCAACTCATCTCAAATCAATTATTGATAGGACACATTACTTTTTCAACTTTTTATAAAATGTTAAACTCATCTCAACCTATTTCATATATTTCAACCTAAAAAGTACTTAAATTAGTTTCAACCTAAAAAAGTTAAATCCATTTCAATGGGATCCACAAAATACTACTATTCACAACTCAACTCAACTCAACTCATCTCAACATATATAAATGTTATACATGTTGCTTATTCAAATCTGGTTGTTTCAAAACAAACAACTCACGGCTACTTCCATGCATGTATTCCATGTAATTAAAGTATGTCAGAATATTTCTGTGAATAGTAGTTAAATGATTTGTAAAATAATTTGAATTAAGATATTTTGTTAAGTTTTGAAAAAATAAATGAAGAAAAAGTTATGTAAAAATATTATAAGGTTAAAATTATTTGAATATTATTTTTGTTTTGAAATTTGAAAAAGTTGTATTAACTTTTATATTTTGTTTTAAAGTTTGTAAAAATTAGAATGATTACGTAATGAGTATATGAAAAAGTTGAAGATTTGAAATTGAAAAGTGTTTATGTTTGAAAGAGAAATTATGAGAAGTTTTGAAAAATTTTCATCCTCGCTCTCTTTCTTTTGTATGCCCTGGTGGGCCGGATCAGTCACATCTAATGGGGCATTTTTATTTTGAAAAATGATTTATACACAACATTTTTCACAACAATATGTTAAATGAGGGGTAATTTTGTAAAACACATTATAAAAGTAACATTACTTTACAAAAAGACCATCATCTTACTACATTATTGTGAAAATATGTTGTGTGTATCAATACTCATATTGTAATCATGTACGTAATTCACACCTAAACATATATTAGAAAGGATCATGTACGTCTATTACCGCAAATATGGGTTTCGCTCTTCCAAATCTCTTGATCCCTCCCATATGTACATGGTCCACGTGTGATACCCCATATGATAAGTAAGGGTATGAGATCCACATTATTTGGGAATGAGAAAATTTTGATGTTTATAACGTTCCAATGGGACTCCAATTATATCACTAACGAACACTTTTAGAGTATAGACCATGTGGCTGATCCCTTCTATTGGATCCTTACAAATGGTACCATCAGAGCATATGACAACTAGAAGTATGAGACTTGAATTGTGCCACCTACGATATTGGATTGGCCCGATAAGGATGCAGAGCAATGTAGGATCCTATATATTACATATTCTTATCTTTATCATATGGAGTATCACATTATGAATATCTATTAAAGATTAATTGGAGGTATAAAAAATTATCATAATTTTTCTACAGTTTTTTCTTCTTTAGTTGATGTGTCTTTTAAATGAAAGGACACATGATAATTTTTTAATGTCCCTTGGTTAAAAACTATGTGCTTATCACGTGTTCAAAAGATTTTCCAACATTTTCCTCAAACCTAGTTTACCAGAAAACTAAATTTATCTTAATAAAAATTGCATCACCTCGCTCTTTTCGTTAATATGTACCTTATTAATTTTAAGAAACATTGTACTATAAAATATACGGTTATATGGGTCTTATATATATTTTATCAGACTTCTTTAGATTTTATATTTTTGCAATCATGCTATTAAGGACGTGTTTCACACCATCAATCACATGAAGGACACTTGCTACAATGAAGGGACGGCGTTGGTCGCCCTGTGTAAACTCCGATACTTAAGTCAGTAACAGTATGATAATAAGTATATAAAAGATAAAGATAAAAATGATGTTACCTTTAGGGGTGAAAATGGGCCTGTCTGGTCGGTTCGACGATGGACTGAACATTTTTAGTCCATCATTTTTTCTGGATTAGACTAGACCGAACACCCATACGGACCGAACAGGTAGCTATCGGTCCAGTTTGATCCGGTTGATTCGGTCCGGCATTTTTTTTAAATCAATTAATAAAAAAATTATTTACAATACTAAATTAAACTAAATGACTTATTAATGTGGATTATGTAACAAACTCAATAAAAAAAATATTTTATATGGTCAACGATAATAAATTAAATGAAAATTATATTATTGATTATGTTAATTATTACTTTATTTCTAATTTAAAGTATGTTAATGCATAATGAGCCATATACAACTTTTAACATTTTGTTTATGAAGCAATAAGCATAAATAATTTAATTATCTGTACATATTACATCCATAATTGAGAAAGATACATACTTAACATACTATTATAAATTTATAAATTATACATATATTATAATTTATACTATAACTCTTAATACTTAATAGTATTAGTAATACATTAAAGAATATATTAATACATTGATACTAAATATATATAGTTATAGACTTATAGTGATTAGTTATTATGAATCATGATTAGTATAACTATATAATAGTATTAGTATAAAGTATTAGACTATTAATAATATAGTATAACTATATATTAATAATATTAGAATAAGTATAACTGTATAACTATAGTCTATACTTAATTATAATATAGTATAATTATATATTAGTTAATTATAGGATTAAGTTAGATGAAAATTATATAATTAATTTTATATATAAATTTTTTTTTTTTTTTTTACATTCGGTCCGGTCCGGTCTGAGAAATCCTTGAACTGTGGACCGGACTGAATGAACTCAGTCCTATAAAATTCAAATCGTGGACCGGACCGAATGAACTCAGTCCAGTCTGGTCGGTTTTTTCAGTCCGGACCGCCCGATGAACACCCCTAGTTACCTTTACCGAGTTATTTATTGCCGAATGCGGCATGATGGCCATCAACTCTAATCACCAATTCTCTGTGCTTATCCTTTGTGATCATTTAGTTAAATGGGGAAGATATCTTCTATTTTGTAGGAGTTATCTCACACAAGATATTCGTGTCCAGCCCTAGGCCTTATCCCCCGTTTCCCGGGGTTATCTCCCCGTTATCATAGTTACGAGTCCTCTACCTGTAGGGCTTTTAGCCTTAAACCATTTGCAAGTCTTTTTGGGCTTGTGGATGGGCTTGTCCTTAGGGACGAGCTTGACTTTGGAGATGGGCTTAGGCCAAGGATCTAAATGTCCCCTCCACATGCATATCACCAACATGCATATCAAATTCGCTGAAAACAATATATATAGAGAGAGAGAGAGAGAGAGAGAGAGAGAGAGAGAGATCAGAACGACATGCATGGCCAAACTCATATCGACTGCAGCATCCATGTCATGCTCTGTGGTCATGCATGTTGCTCTCTCTCTCTCTCTGATCTAAATATATGAGAAATGTTATTCGTCATCTTCACACCACACATCAATACGTAATGTCATTTTAATCTTTTTATTTAAATATATATTTACATGTCAATATGTGTATGTTTAAATAAAATGATAAAAATGACAAATTAAATCTTGATGTGTGGTGTAGATGATGATTATAAGTAGAATTTTCTATATATATATATATATATAAAAATCGCCTGACTCAAAATAACCACGTCCTCCACGATGATATGTGCCGGTGTCGATCGAGTTGTAATCTGCAGAAAGTAGCTAGACATGATGTTAAATTTTTGTTAATATATTTTTCAAATAATTTATAGTTTTTTATTTTTTAAATTGACGTAGCATACATAAGATGACATGATAAATGACACGTATCAAGAGTTATTGGGCCTATTGGCAATATATAAGTTGGCATGGGGTCATGTAATCCATATTTAGCTAGGTTCTAATTTTCCAGTGTTATAACCAAACTGATGAAATACAAATAGCTATTAATCCATTTTGTTTTTAAGTTTCATCCGTTTCTAATCATTTACTATTTACTTATTTTTAATGAAATACTCATAATTCCGCGTTCCTTAAAAAAGTTAAAATAATGAATGGACATGCAGTGCCATCATATGTCTTACTTATTTTTATTCCATGAATCCATTTACTTTATACCCGTAACTTATTCAAACTAAAAATATATATATTTATAAGTTGGTGTACACATATGATAACACACACTTAATAAAGTGTTTACATGACGTAATTTAATTTAAAAAATAAATCTTAAAATTTAAATATTACAAATTAAATTTAACCATTTAAATTATGTGAATTGTGTGATCTACACACTGACTTGATAATACAATAACTTGTGAAGTAATTATTGAGTTTTGGTCATGACACAAATCCAACTACTTGATTCTAGATGTAACAATATGTGACACGGCCCTTGAATCCAACATAAATATAACACAAAAATAATAGGTTTGAATTTGATGTTAAAAGGTTCAGGTTAAATGGGTTGACCCATTAAGACACAATTTATAAACAAATCAACCTGCTTAATTAGAAATCAGCATATTTTGTCCCATTTAGATTTTATTTCAAAATCACAATTTTATTATTGTTAAGTTGTAAATTTATATTTTTCAGTATGTCTATATTTTTATTGTTGGGATTGTAATTGTGGAGCTATGTTTATATTTGTTATTGTATGGTTTTTAATATTTATTTTATTATATGTTAAAATTTTAAAAATATTGATATTTTTTGTTAGTAGGTAGTCTTTTTTTTTTTTTAAAATATTGTAGTTACTAATAAATATAGATTTTAACTTTTATATGAAATTATGTTAATCAGGTCAAATGAATTATACATATCAGTTCAATCCATTTACATAAAACGGATTTAATTGAGTACTGTTGTGTTGATTTCTTTCTAATTAATTATTAAAACGATCCAAACAGACGACACGACACTCCTTGTAATCTAAATGGATCAGATTAGGATTTAAAAGTTTGACATGTTTAACTTAATAGATTGGATAAGAGTTCATCTATATAATTGAATGTTTATGACTTGACATGACACTAACACGATAAAAATAAAAATAAAAAAAGGATTTCCCTCCCCTGATCCCCACTATTTTTCCACCATTGTTCCCCGATTCATTGCTTGTCGACTTAGATATATCGGTAAAGATTATCCCAATATATTATTGTCACAGAAAAAGTATCAGTATATATGCATATATTTGTCACCAACCGTCAAATCAGTGGACCCCAAGCAAATTAAATACAAATGAAAATGGAAAATCTAGCCCCATTTAAAGGAAAATTCTTATTGCAGTCCTTTTAAGAGGACTGCATTGCAGGCCTTAAATGAAACGTTGCGTTTCATTCTAATGACTCAAACGCATTGTTTGATTTTGGCAAGACCAGACCCCTTCACTCATTGTCTACCCGAGCCCCAAACCACTTCACCATCTCCATACCCTTAGCCGAAGTTTGCCCAAGCCCCATCGTACAATAATATTACTGGATTTGACTGATGACATCTTTAAGGCATTATATCTTCTCTGGTGTAAAGTCATGAACATATGTGCATGGCTATCCAAAAATTTAGAAATTCTAGTTCCAGTCCGACTTTCTTTAAACTGATCACTTTTGCATTAATTTTTTTTTCTTAGCTTTCACTTTAAGTTCAATTCAATATTGTTTCTTGTTGTGACAAATGGAGATTAATTTTAGGATGGTCAAGATGTAGAAATTTGCTGTTATCTATATTAATACACTCGAAATTTGCTACTATCTATATTAATGATATCTATATTAATGATTAAGCATTCAAAAATACATAACAAGAATGAAATGAAGCATGTTTCCAGGAGGGAAAATTTAAGAATGAGAGGAATTCAGTTCTAGAAATACAAAAAAAAATTGAGCCAACCAACACATGAAAAAAATGTGGTTCATAATTATACAGTTAAATGAAAAAAAAAAAACCCAGATGTACGGTCTCTTCTCCGTTCCAGATGAAAAAAATAACCCAAATGCTAATATTCTCCATTCCAGATGAAAAAAAAAAATCCAAATGCTAACCTTCGTCGTCGATGGTGGAGGAGAGACTTGTTCGGGTCGTTGTCGATGGTGGAGGGTGGTCGTCAATGGTGGAGGAGAGACTGGTTTGGGTTGAGGGGCACGCACGGCGGCAGAGGGAAAAATCAAATATGAAGGAGAAGAGGGAATGTGCGATTGTGATTTAGCTTCAAATTTAGGTTGTAGAGAAAATGGTAATTTAATCAATTCATGTTTTAAAATGAGGATAATATAGTAATTTCATATATATTGCAGTCCTCTTAAGAGGACTGTATATAGCACCACTCCCATTTAAAAGCTTACTATTTTTTTTATATAAAATGCTGCTAGTACTGTGTTCTTTTGGTAGTTGGAATTAAAAAATAAAATGAATTATGCCGATTAGCTAAGACATGCAAACTGATTAAGGTGCGGTTTGGAATCTTTGGATAGTGAGATGAGGTTTGGGTCTCATGTTTGGATATAAAAAGTATTTCATATCATTTTATCTCATATTTTATTATTATAATTTTTTTAAATTTTTACATAAAATATAATAAATAATTTAAACTTTTTCAAATCTCAAAATAATAATAATATTAAAAATAATATTATAACAATATTTTATACAAATTTCAACTTTTATCTCAATTCATCTCAACTCAACTCACTATCCAACAGCACCATGGTTTTAAATGAAAGCTGAAAGTTGAATAAAATATTAATAGAATATTATTTTTTAATATTATTATTATTTTATGATTTGAGAATGTTGAATTGTTTATTATATATTGTGTAAAAATTTTAAAAATTTGTAATGATGAGATGAAATGAAATACTTTAACTATTCAAACGGGGCCATCGGGCATTTAAATTTTCCAGATTTTTTTTTCATTTATTTATATGAAAATTCTGAATGTGGGGCCAGGCCATCAAAGAATGGTTCTAACTTATGGGAATGAGCATCCCCGGTATGGTATAGATCTACCAAATAAATTTAGGTAGGTTTGGATAGTGAGTTGAGATGAAACTTGAAATTTGAGTAAAATATTGTTACAATATTATTTTTTTAATATTATTATTGTTTTGAGATTTGAGAAAGTTTAATTGTTTATTATATTTTGTGTGAGAATTTAAAAAAATTGTAATAATTAGATGAAATACTTTTTGTATCTAAATCTAGCCTAAGTATTAGTAAGGTCATATATAGTCATAGAATGTACAAAAATCATGTATTTTATTTGAAAAAGAGTAAGATTTATCATTAAAAAAATAATTTTTTCGTGTAAATTTGCCCAGCTCTACAATTGTATTTAATATTTTTTAATAAAATATAATATAAGGTACAGGCTATTCCATATTCTCCGCCATGCATTCTTGTCAAACTCAGATCCAATAAATGAGAAACACATGGGATATCTATTTTCTGTGAGGGTAATTACAACCATATGATGAAGCCAAATTTCTTTTTCTACGTTGTCAACTTCTTGTCATCCACCTCAGGTTTTGTGGCCCAACTCCCAATCGTGTTTTGCCCTAAATTCCACATGCTCGTAGTAAAAAATTAAATTGGTCCATATTGGCCCAAATTCTGACAACTCTATATAAATATTTGTATATATATATAAAAGTAATTTAAGTAATTGAATTAAAGAGTAATATTAAATATAGTTATGTATTGTGTAAATGTCGTATATTTTTTTTGAAAAATAATAATTAAGGTCTAAAAAAATTAAAATTTTCATGTGAATTTCAAATTTACTCATTTTTTTAAAAGGATTGTCGACGCTTACGCATTCTATGACTGCAAATATCATTTCTCTTGCACGAAATGTATAGTTTTTGTAGCTGTAATTACCCCAAGTACTTGACACCAGACAGAATAACGATTATTCTGTGGCTAGTTTCAATAGATGATTCACAGGAAACAAACAAGAGATTTGCCCCAAAAATACAGAGAAAACGTAATTGATATCAATTCAAATTATCAATATTCAAGAATAATCCAAATCAACCCACAAGCGGCCTGTAATAGCTGAAAATCGCTGTATTGAAATTTTATCAAAAATAACAAAATTTCAATAATAATGCCAAAATTAAATACATAATAAAAGAAGTATTTTGCCAAAAATTTGGCTCAAATCGAGTTTAGAATCACTTCCAAAACAGTAAATGAAATGTTACCATAAAAGGCAAAAAATAACTAAAAATAGGAAATTGGAAGAAAAAATAATGAAATTTGGCCTCGAAAATGATGCACACCGAGTTGGGATCATATGTGCGATTCTGATACCTGTAGCCAAAGTTATGGCTAAAATACCGAAACTTGCCCAAAAATTGCCCCAACCAAGGAAAAATCACGATTTCCTACCTTCTTTGCATTGATCTGCCACCTCAAGGTATTTCAGCGCAGTCAACGTGCAATTTGACAGCTTAGCATCATCTGAGTTAGATCCTCCTGCATCAATATCCTTATATCATAACGCAACGGAAATATCTACCAATTAACTTGAATAAATTGGTTAGTCGTTAATTATGTAATAATTTGATTTACAATCAAATTTATAAAATAAACGAGGTGCGTAACACCAATTTTGATATCAAAGGGAAATCTTTTAAAGAACTCTTTAAAGGTAAAACCCTATGGGGCAGCCAAATTCAAAAAAGTCAATTTTATTATTTGAAAATCAATTACAAATAAAGTTTAATTACAACACATTTGTCAATTGACACTTTTATTTCACCAAAAAAATAACCTATTTATCTTCTACTGCAATAGCAGTCAAAATTTTTGACGATTTTCAAACATTGACTTTTTTCCTGAAACTTCAGTGGCTGAACTCGATCACCTCAAGTCAAACACGGAGTATGCACGCACTAAAAAAGAGAGATAAAACACTAGAAAACTCTTAAGAGAATTTTCTCACACTCAAGTACCACTCTCTAAGAGAAATAGTATGAAAATTCTCTAAGAAATTTTTTTACCAAAATATGCACTAGAAAGTACTCTAGAAAATGTCTAGATTTGAATCTCTACATATCCTAACCAATAATATACTTTAAATAAAAAATTTGAAATAAATTTTAGTTTCTATAGGACTCTATTGACGGGTTAAATCTGTCGCAAAAGACGTCTGCTAACAAAATATAGTATATCCCACACAACATAGTATATAGCCAAGCAAATTAATGACCAAGCAATATCCCACACAACATAGTTGCATGCTCTATACCATATTGGGCAGCTTAGGTTTACACCCTAACAGTTACCCACAAATACTTTCTAACACCACACCAAAAACGACAGCACAATGCAGCATCAATAACACATTCCAAACGTCGCTGGAACGATCTACTGAATACAAACAGCCACTTTGCCAAGTAAACATGTCAATCCAGAAATTAAAGATAACATGTGCTGAAGCATTAAAAAGCTAGCTCAAATCAACCCAGAACACTTAGCCGAAGCTTCCATCTCTGATCTTTGTTACTGTATTGTTTTGATCTTGCGTTGCTGGAAATCTCTAAAGCAGAGTAGTTTTCTGATTTGCAATTTTGGAGAACATCGATAAGAACCGAAACTAAGGAAGCTGGATAATTCGAACACCCATCATGCATTCGTGGTATACTACACTAATCACAAACAAAGTAGCTGATTCGCTGGTCATAGGCCGCATGATAAGAATGAACGATTCACATGATCCTTGGCTTTCGATCGCCTGACAAAAGATGCATTGAACATGCTGAATAATTCACATCATTCTTAATTAGCCTATCCTACGTAGAAAATTATCCTCGTAGAGAAATCCATAAAATAAAGATGTCACTATCTCATACTGTTAAATAATGTGAAATCACTATTTATCCTAAAAGTTTGAGAAAATATATATTTAATTATTTATATTTGTCTTAACAAACCAAACCAAACATTATGCCAATCAATCTTAATAATGTCACCTATTTCAAAACATATTAAGTACTGCATACTTGATGAAGAATTTTCTATTGGCCACCGAGAGCCACTTCACGCTATCTCTTCTACATGAATGGTGTTAGGCTTGAAATCACTTGACTTGTATCACTGAGAAAGTTTTATTTTTATTTTTTGCCACGCGCGCGCTACATCTCAGAATTTTTAGGCCGCCGGCCACTTCTACTCAAACCCCTGCAATCCTTGAATCTCATTGCTTTGATCAAGTCGTGGGTCTTTTAATTACACTTCCAAGAACAGAGTACTATATATTCCTATTTCTGGAGCCTAGAGAGTATCAGAGGCATGCCAAGGCCGTGCCTCATCACGAGTTTACCCTTACTGTAATATCTTAATTAATGATGTGTTAAGAGCAACCTTTTGGTTGGCTGGGCAACTCCACAAGCTATGACTTTTTCTAGGACATCGGGAAACATTAATGCTATATAGCTGAGAATTTATCAAGGCAATCTTTAACAAGGTACACGTACAGCAAAGGGTTCATCTCCTTTACAAAAGGCAAAAGAGAGAAAAAGAGATAATCTGCAAAGCAAATGTGCAACATTTCCTCTTTACTACATCTCTAGTGCTACTAATAATTAATTAAACCGCTTGTCAAAAGTAATACCTTTCATCGTCCCCAAAAAGGCTTCCATCACCAAGAAGAAAAGGTGATCACCTAGGTAATAGGATCACCTAGTCTCAATCTCCTCCGGTCCCTCCACAAAGCTCAACACTCAAATTAACAGATGATCAGCACGGCTTGGTGCATGGTGGATATGCATTGTATGTGATCAAATGAGGAAACTCTATAAGTTTAACACAGCACCAAGAACTCCGATTTAATGGTGTCATAGGACTTTTGAATGCACCGGTGAGGTATATATATATAATATATCTATATATATATATAAGAAAATGATACTTGGCCCATGATTTTTCCCCCTAAAAATTAAAGCTCGGGTATTTTAATTTTTTTTTCTTAGTGGATAATTAGGAAGTGATTATCAGTGAAGTACTGATGTATTTTTTTTAATGACGCTTAAGATGTTTAAAAATGTTTGAAAGAAAAGAAAAAAAAAG
The DNA here is from genome assembly GCA_003123785.1 of Pterocarya stenoptera. Lineage (NCBI taxonomy): Eukaryota > Viridiplantae > Streptophyta > Magnoliopsida > Fagales > Juglandaceae > Pterocarya > Pterocarya stenoptera. Next base: position 30,618 of record QEOT01003317.1, on the reverse strand, counting down.
TGCAATTGCAGTACTAGTACTGATAACTTTGAGAAGACAAACTCATGGAACTGAGTAGCAGCACCTATAAATATATATCTTTATATACGTGCTGTCGTCTGCCACTCTTCTATTTATAATTAGGCAGTTCATTGAGTCCCAGACAAGTTCAGTAATATTACTCCTATGTGACGATCATATTTTGCCAATATTGCGGTAATAATATATATATATTTATTTAGATCGATGATACTACAACAAGAAATTTGGAGGGGATCGAATTAACTACTGAAGCACCAACTACTTCCCTTTTTCCCCTTCAATATATAATCATGCGCCAAAACCCGAGCCTTGTTCTCCTTCATATAGAAGATTGAGATTTAGCAAATTAAGGGGAATATTGGGAGGGGAGAGGAAGGTGAGAGGTAGAAAGATTTCAATACATGTGTCACATATATATACATAGATATAAAGAAATGTCTAAATTACGTATGATGAAAGATTGACGTTTCTCAAAAAAGAAAAAAAAAAATTATATATATATATAAAGAGATGTCTATAGGGGATCGGATGATGTAATTAATATGGGCATATCTTGATTATTAACTACGATTCTGTACATTGGACAAAGACCATTTTCTTACAATGTCGCGTCGAAAAGAAAAACGTGTGCAACGCATGATCATCGACGTACATGACTTCAGATGTTCTTTTAACTTTGTTTTGAATTTTCCACTACTTCTACGTACAGAACCCATCCTAGAAAGTAACCAAACAGCATTTACTTTACCCAATATATGCATTTAATGCACCATCTAAAGTCCAAACAACCACCTTTGAATTACTCTCTCCTTGGCAAAATTGGACAGGGTAGCATGGACAGGGTAGCATAGACAGTAGTACTAGATAAAGTCTCCATTAATTAAGAACAAAAAGGTTGCATTGGGTGCCCCAGAGGTAGTTTAAAGAAAGGGGTTAATATTACAACTTATCAAAGGCCATATAACTTCTAATTAACCTAGGGTTTTGAAAACCCTGACACACACAGATCAGAGGGTGATGTCAACGAGAAGATTTTGGACTTTCATGCATGTGGAAGAGGACATAATAAAACCCAAGGATGCTAAACAAAGTCGTTGAATACTGAAAGATTAATTGGTAAGGAAGTATTTTGGGATGATGAAAGGGATATTATAATTTGGAAGCTAATAACTAATGTAAAATTAGGGTTGATCAGGACGCGTACACAATTAGAAAGCAAACAAAAACCCCTTTATGGCCTCGTCGATCGGTCTCTTACTTTCACTAAGGTCAATGGCCGGGTCTTTCTATCTTTCTATCTATCTATATTATATATATTAATATATATATTATATATGGAACATTATTCAATGTCTTCTCCAAGATTTTGAAAACAAAAGAAAAAGAAAAGTTATTTGCGTTTACAGCTGATCTCTTAGCTTGCCTACCGTCCAGCTTTTATGTAAGGAAATGAGAAGTACCCACTAAAATATTTTGAGAAAAAGTAACGTTAATGAGAGAGATCAGAGAGAGCGAGGAGGATGGGGGAAAAGGAATCACACATGAGGGTGTCTTTCTCTGTCTAGCTCTCTTGCTTTTTCTTTTTTATCCCGTCGTCTCCGGGGAAGGGAAATCCAAAGTGATTATATTTTTTGGTGCATCTCTTGTGTGTTTTGACCACAGAGAGGGAGATAAAGAGAGAGAAGAAAAAGCCTGTGCTCTCCTTCTTCTTCAAGTGTCATTTTCCTAAATATACTCTCCAGGACACACCGGACCCTAAATCCCCCACTCCTCCTTTTCCTTTCCGTGCCTTTCTGGGTTAATTTCTTTATTTTATATCTTCCTTCTTTTGCTTAACAGCACTCTCTCTCTCTCTCTCTCTCTCTCTCTCTCTCTCTCTCTCTCATGTCTGTTTGTTTTAGAAGATAGCGGATATTTTTTTCTTTGGGTTCAACTCACTTCATATTTTCCCTCTTTTGTCTTAAAAAGCATACCAAACTGTTCTTTATAAATAGCTTTTCCTTGTGTTTCTGGAAGAGAAAATATATATCGTTCATATATCTTCAAGAAGATCGAAAGATTAAAGACCCACTTGTCAATAGCTTCACTTTCTTTTGTTTCTTTATGGTATAAAGTTGAATTTAGCTAAGACGAACTTCTATTAGGTAAAAACGGTTCATGAAAATGCCCTTGGAAGGGATTTTCATTGAAGCCTCTTCAACCCCTCTCCCCGATCTCTCCCTGCACATTAGTCCTCCCAACAGTTCGTCTTCTTCCATTTGCACTACTAGCAATGAACTAGACACCAGGTTCGATCTTTTGAGCCAACGAGAAGCCCACAATTCCAACAGCAATAGCTCTGAGGGGACTGAATCCCAAGCTCATACTGAACTCTCTCTTGGGAGGAATTTCAGATGTGGAGCTGAAGAAGCACCACATAATCCTTATCAGCAACAAAGTCATCTTCTTTACCAGTCTAGCAATCACTTAAATCATATAAATCATGGGGTTTCACTGCTCGATGTCTCCTCAGACGGTTTGACGCCGATCAAAGGGATTCCGATCTATCATAGCCGTTCATTTCCCTTCTTGCCCATGGACCCTACGAGAGATAAGGATCCTAAGATGTGCTTCTACCAAAATCCTTCTTATCCCTCTTTGCCTTCTTCCTCTTGCTCCTCTTTGTGCACACCATCTGTATCTCATTCACCTTCGTCTTACTATGGAGGGGGCTTGGATCCCATGTCAATCTTAAACTCGGTTCCCAATGCCTCTTCGGCGGCTTTTAGATTGGGGGCTACAACAAGGTTTAATGGGTTCTCGGCAGATGCTTTCAAATCCCAGCAATTGCACCATCATCATCACCACAATCAGTATGGGATAGGACCTTCGGAGGCGTCTCATGGGATGATGAGATCGAGGTTTTTGCCTAAGCTCCCAACAAAACGGAGTATGAGAGCACCAAGGATGCGCTGGACGAGCACACTCCATGCCCGATTCGTCCACGCTGTCGAGCTTCTTGGTGGCCATGAAAGTAAAGAGCTCTTCTTTTGCTAGCTAGTCTGATCTTGCCCTTTTCTTTTCGTTTTCCATTTTTGTGATTTCCATTGAGTTTTAGATTTTGTGCATGTATTTTCTTTAGACTTTTTAGTCTAATCTTTTTGGGGATGATGAGTTTCAGGAGCTACACCGAAGTCAGTTCTTGAGCTCATGGATGTCAAGGATCTCACATTAGCTCATGTCAAGAGCCATCTACAGGTAAATATCACATAATAGGACTCTCTCTCTCTCTCTCTCTCTCTCTCTCTCTCTCTCTCTGGCTCGTTCATCTGCGGCGGTGTTGATCTGTTTCGCCGGCGCAGTAGCCGATGAACGCAGCGAATGACTGAATGAATGAGACAATGAGTGAATTAAAGAGGACTGAGCTATGCACGAGTATATAGCTTCTGCGACAGGACAGACAGCTTCTGCTTTCACAAATAGAGAGAGAACAAAGTAGAATGATGACAGACAAAAGTGGTCATCATTTCTCAATAATAACCATCTTTACAAACTAATTTACAAACATCAACTTCCCGGTTAACGATGGAACGAAGAAGCCCACTGGCCACAGACACAAGAAAGAGAGAGATAGAGAGATCTGTTTTTTTTTTTTTCTTTTTTAGCGTATTATTCTTTTTTGGGATGTATATATACTTAACTCAATTAAATATATAAGTGTTCAAATGTCTTTCTAAATGCGAATTCCCAATGGCTTTGCAGATGTATAGGACTGTTAAGACCACTGACAAGCCTGCAGCTTCCTCAGGTAATTCGTATTGCTTAGCTTCAACTTTTTCTTTATTTTCTGCAGCCTTATCTTTAACTTACCCCCTGCGCTATGTTCTTTTCCCATAATATTTTACTGCACCGACTTCCAATATTTGGTTAATTCTCCCTTTGACATTTCTGTTCCTTTCTACTATTAATCCTACTGATCATGTCACGAATGACATGATATGCATATACATAATATTGATGCATGCATGCATCCATACATGCACATAATCTATTTACTTGCACACATGATTTTCTATATGCATGCATGACCTAATTAAACATTCACATGAAAGTATTGGTTCTCAATTTGAAGGTCAATCAGATGGATCTGGGGAAGACGAAATCTCCCCTATGGGAAGTGCTTGTGATCGTGGCCTGCGTCCGTTTACCGATCAAAGAGGACAGGCTGAACGGCCCATACAACAAGATCATGTGGACTATCCTTCTTCCAGTCTGTGGAGTAACTCTTCGAGGTAGCTAGCTTCACCAATCTCTTTCTGATCTCTCTATTTCACACATATATTTAATATTGCAACATAGAACACCTTTTTTTTTTCTTAAAAAAAAAAAAGAAAGTTTTCGAGTATATTATATTTGGTCATATGTTACGCCAAAAGGCATACACTTCAAGAAGCTTAGGGGGAGGGACTGACGCGAACTGCGTTCCTTTTACTTTTGCATGGTACCTTAGCTTAGAAACGCAAACCCACGGCCACCATTTCTGAAGAATAAAAGGGTTCTTGTGGCAGCTTTTGCTTTATTTCTGTTTGGTTTTTGCTTTCTATATATATCTCTCTGTCTCTCTCTCTCTCATTGATCTTTATCTCGTAAGATTTATATTTTTGCTAAGATGATATTTGTAGCTTTGATCGATGGATATCGGAAAAAAAAGACAGACATATATAATCAAACGATATTGAGGACAGCTACGCTTTTGCTTTTTCTTTAGAACTGCGCATCTTGATATATACTCTTATATATTCTAATTGTTGTTATTGTTTAATCATGATGACTGTTCTTAATTATTAAAATCAATCTGGTTCTTATTCTGATCTCCACGAGGAGATTAATGCATATATGTGACGACCAAAAAGACCATTCACATCATGACTCCCAAGTGCTCCCTCTTTTCAAAGTTTCAATCAACAAATTAAGAGATTATGTGATCATCATGATCGAGGTACCAGCTTCCATTTTGTTTGATATTACAACCTAAAAGTACCTAGCACAAGTAGTACTAGGTAGTTAGAGTGGAACCTGTCGGCTAGCTGGAAATAGAATGGCCGTCAGAAGGGTGATTCGATCAAGTACTGTAGCTTGGTCTTTAGAAGATCAGTCTGTATAAGTTTCTTTTTTTATGCATGATATATTCTATAACAGCTATAGCTATTACTAATTAAGTACGTAATTACTTCAAAATTGGATGATAAAGCTGGATGCTTATTCGCTGCATTTCATTTTGTCAATGATTCCCAATGCAAGGCCGGGACAGGAAATGCTATATATATTTATATATATATATTTATATATAATAGAGATTCGTATGTACAGCCTAATAACGTTTGATTTCTGTGTTATTATGCACTTTAATTAGTACTTATTTAAGCCCTTTGGGAAGAACATCTTATTAAATATTGCTCATTACCAGCATCATGCTCTTGATCTATATCCACCGTCATTTAATTACGTGTGATAAAAATAAAAATAAAATGAAATAAATGATGAGCAAAAGAGATGGGAATCAAGGAGATGATCAATATGAGAGAAGCTGGCGGAGATATATAGAGACTTTGATGGCTATATGTTTACTATTCTCAAGTGTCTATAAATACAAAGCGAAAAATAATTATATATTAAAGGGGGAATCAACGTTTTTCTATATTGGAACTCTTTTAATGCTGAGCTCATGCATTTTGCATTACTTGTTTAGGTTTTTTACCAAGTAAATTATTACCTACCTAGCTTATGATCGATCGATCGTCATTTTCAACACTAAATTTTTTTTTTGTTACATGTAACTTGATGAGACAAAAGATTTTTTACAGTTTAATTTATAATAATACCTCCAAATGTGGCAAGGGAAATAAGTTCAATATAGTAGTACTGCACCAGATTATATTGTTAACTAGTAATTTAGTTCTTACTTAGTATGCATGCATGTTGAGCTTCAGTCAAACCAAACGCAGCATTGATATATCCCACATGTATATACTGGCCGGTATAGTACCATTGGTGGAAATTAAGAGATCGAGAACAACATAAACATCTCATAATACTTAGTTTGTAACGTACCAGTTGGTGATGATCAGTTAGGGTCTAGTAAAAAAGAAATGGTTTTACATTCGTTAAAACAATATAATAAGGAGCTTTTTTTTTTTTTTTTTTAGTATATAATAAGGAGCTTATATACATGCATACATATAATATATATATATAGCCAAACTCGATCAGATGCGATTTTTCTTTGTAGAAAGTAATAGTACCATTAGTTAATATGAACGTACAGCTATATATATATATATATATATATGCAGTTTTGAGATGCTATATATTGCGTCCCTGAAGTTTTTCCTATGTACTATTAATGAGTCATTCTACTGCCAACATGCAGATATAATATATACCTACATATATATACATACACACATACATTATATGTCACTTAATTGTGAGAAATGAGAATGACGATAGTACCGCGCGCGTAGATCATATATAGTATATATATAGTTCAAATATTACAGCTTCAAAACATGATTTTTCTTAATTATGTTTTTTTTTAAGCAGTGCCTGGAAATTTGATTTGTGATAAATGGATGAACCAATGCTCTCTCTCTCTCTCTCTCTCTCTCTCCCCCCCNGGATTAATGAATATATATTGTGAGTGTCACACATGGATTCTAAATCTTACATTAAAGGGGGGATTACTGTACCCTAGAATATAATGGCGTTCCAATGGCTGCAGCTAACTATCTAAGTCTACAATATTAGAAACTTACAAATTTTACAAGTGAATGATCAATTAGTGATGCCAACAAGTTTAATTTCTATGTACTATTGATTAATTCTTTTTTGTTCATGATGAGGATCGAATATATTTGGAAATAATTGCTAGCTCATCTGATGATCTTTAGATGTTCCCATGCAATATATATACATGTGTGTATGATAAAATAATATACTACCAAAATAGTATAAATCCTGGCTGACTCGAAGTTTTAAAATTTTGCTAGTCGGGAGGAATGGTCACAAGCTAACAGCAATGACATCGAGCGACTCAAGGCTGCATCCCTCGAGTCACAACAAATTAGACCAAGACCACACCATTTGCAGGTACATACGGATTATTTAAGCATGGAATCCTATCATAAAAGAGAAATATTTTAATCACAATGAAATTCCACAAAAGTAAATATACATACTTGATGTCGCTAGATATAGTACGTTAGATTATGATCATTTGCTACATAGACACAAGATCGTTCTAATCTCACTCTGAGAATGCATAATCGACCATGCGACGCGCATAGTTTTAAGTTCAAGAGCGGGTTGTCTCATCTTCAACATTTCTAAAATTATTTTTATTGTAAATTAAAATAGATCTAACGTATTATATAAAGTCATATCAGTTTGTGGGTTTACTTTTCTAGAATCTATTTGTGGCTGTAGCACTTCTCATCATAAAATACGACTGAATTTAATGCATTATACATATATATATATCGTATGGCATGGTGACATATTTGTGTTATAACTAGATCATGTACGTTCTTGCAAAATCCTGATCAGCATATTCCATTGCATTATATATACATTCATTGCGAATACTTTCTTGTAACCAAATTTACAAAAACATTACAGGAATGTGGTTCAACTCAAACGAAGAGCTACTTAGGGAACCCAAGCTTGGAGTTCACATTAGGCAGACCCGATTGGCTTGGCAAACCGCACGACTGATATTTCTCCGTCTCCCCATATATTTGCCTTCGTTTTGATTTGCAGTCCTTGAGTACTAGTTCATAATCTTCATGATTGACAAGTTATATATATATATATAAATATTTATAGATCAAGGGTGTTTGTGAGGAAGAGGAAACTGCAGCTCGAGTTAATTATGCAAGTTGAATCTTTTGATTGAACGTGCAACATTTTTGGGGCTTGTTTGTTATGTGTGGCTAAGGCTCCAGGTGATTGCAAAAAAAAAAGGATGGAGAAGTGATCATGAGGAAAAGAGAATGGTATGAGAATGGGTTTGATTCTCACAACTTAATTTCAAAGACTATATATTCCTGTCAAGCTGGATTTATATATAAGGAAGAAAAAAACTAGCTAGTGTATGACATACAGCAATATCATTCTAAGCATGACCTTAATCATGCTAAACATCAATTCATGACATATTTGAGTACTGCAAGTCACTGCAAGCGGGTCACCTTCATATATTGCTCTTAAAGTACTTGGCTGAGCATTCCCTTCAATATCTACTGGACAAATTAAGCTGCATTGGCCTAGTAATACATGTAATGCTGATTTCTGTGTACTGTCAACTTTACTTGTTATTCGATCACTTGTAAATAGTGAAACTGGACTTTGGTTCGTTTTCTTTTTTCTTTTACCAGTGATCAAAGATGCATTATTATATATAGCCAACGGCCCAACTGGTAAGCAGGGTTTTTTTGTTGCTATTAATTCTTTAGGCAATCGGATGGTCAGTATATTCATTCTTTGGATTTGCATTAATTAATATGAGAGAACTACAGTCATGGACAAATCCTTTGTGCTAAACTATATATTTAGTGTGCCAAAAAAGTTTTCCATCTTTAAAGGCACTTGCATAGCAAATAAAGCTAGCTAGCTCCTTCACCATTGCCCTAAGGTTTTACAGTTCGATTGGATATGGAGGTAGAGGGAGAGCGCAGATCAGGGCAGGTGAACCAAGGGCAGCTCAACACACATTGAGGCCTAAAGCGAAATTTAAGTGAGTCATTCGTAATTATAATACAATAAAATATAAATTATTATATAGAATATTTTCAAAATTTTCAATCAAATGAAATTTTATTTAAAATATATATATAAATAATTTTTTTAATTTATATTTAATACAACAACTTAAAATGAGGCATCAATGTAAATTTTGTACCTTAATTTAGCAAGATCCTAAAAAAGTTATTTAAAAATATAAATAACTCATTTTATTAAATATTAAATTTAGTATCATGGGACCTTGCACTTATTGAAAAATATAAAAATTATTTAAAATTTTATTTGATGAAATAGTTTTTATTTTTATTTTTATTTTAAATACCTCACTTTTAATTTTTGATTTTTGGAGCAGAGTGGGTGCGTTAGATAATGGCATCGATGGCATTACCGTTGAGCCAGCGGGAACGGGTGGAGAACTCTACTTCCAACTGCTTGCATTTTTATTTTTGGGAGAGTAGTGTGTTTAATTTGAACGAGTTAGAGAAAACTAATCTAGGTCAACCGACAGCCCACTTTACTTCAATTTGTGACCCTGCCTCTTTTGTTTTCACAATTAAGATAAGACGAGTTGAGATAAAAATTAAAAATTAAATAAAATATTATTAAAATATTTTTTTAAATATTTTTTTTGTTTTCAAATTTAAAAAAGTTGAATTGTTTATTTTATTTTATATAAAAATTTAAAAAAATAGTAATAATTAGATGAGATGAGATAAGTTGAAAAGTTTTGGATCCCTAAGTGAAATATCCTTTTTTACACATGATAATGCATTCCAAACTGATGAGGAGCCCTAATAACTTTCATTTCTGTTTCATCTTATGCATTGAGATGAGCATAATGTACAGGCCAAGTTGTATGCATATTTCTCATTTGAAAAAAAAAAAAATGTATACATTCAGCACAGAGAAGTCTTCTGGCTGCATGATCATCCAAATTCCAGTATTTGTTACAAAATCAGCAACCAAAACAGAGAAATTCATTGATTCCTGAACCCAAGTTGGACTAGATCACCCGATCCTCCATCATAAAACGAATACTCCTAACAAAAAACTATCATTTTCTGGCGGATAACACATTAGCCTTTATGGTATCTGACTGGACTAGACAAATAGCCTAACAGATTTGTGAGTTACAACACATTCAAATCCTAATGAGTGATCGAGCAGGGCAGTCCTCGATCCTTAGGGACAAAATGGGAGCCAAAAAGTTCACACAGACACACACAGATTAAATACAAGAAACCACTTTTTGTCTTCTTATGTATAGGAATACGGCAAACTCCAAAGAATAATACAGTACAAATGAAAGTAAATGTGAAGTGTTCCATTTTCACTAGTGGTACTGACTAGTAATTATTTTAATTACATTCTATACTTCCAAACTGAAGATCACAAGCAACAATACTTAGCAACTACATTATCGAAGTAGTCATGTCTCAAGAAGATGGTGCAAGCACAGTGATGGACAAGACGTGCAAGATCTTATATATAAATGGACATCTATTTGCGGTAACTTTCAATCTGATATCTAGTGTGGTTCTGGACGCCGGTGAGCATGCCTAGCATAAGAGTAAGCGGAGAGTGTGGAACCAGTCATGGTCAGTGAGTGCTTAGCAAGGTTCACGCTTTTCTTTGTTGCTAACCACAAAGTCCAGAAGAATCCAATCCAACCTGATTTATATAAAAGTTTTGGATCCCAGAGGGGTTAACAGAAATGGAGCAGCATCAAAAGCAAATCCAGCATTAAATATTAATCACAAGCCTCACATAACAGTGAAATTTAATACAAAAACCATGTTCGGATAGGAAAAGGCAGCACATTCCACTTGTGCTACACATTCCGGGCAATGGAACATTTTGCAGGTTTCTTGCTTGCACATTTGCACACAGAAACAACAACAAAATTATAGTTTCATTTTTATTCTCATAATATACGCCAATATGAACTAGTGCAATATCAGTATATTGGTGAGGTCCACCCACTTTTTCTTATTTCAATCATCTTTGTAAACTTAAATTTTCCATTTACAGACATTGCATGCGAAGTTCAAGAGTCAATATTTGTCTAAGAAAGTAAAACCACAATTAAACTCAAAAGAGCAACAAAGGGAAACGTGAGGTTTGTAGAACTGATAAACCATTAACCAACTAGCACTTGATAATAAGAAAGTAAAAACAAGGATATTTTGGGCAAAAATAAAAACAAAAGAAGGTCATCTGTACCTGTAACTATGAGAGCAGCTATGATTGCTGAAATTGTAGCACCGGAAATAACAAAGACAGCTACTGATAATGCTCCAATATATATAAATGTTACACAAGTGAAGAAAAAAGCCAGGAAGCCACCTGCTGCTGCCAAAGACACCAAAAGAGATATAACAATGGCATTGACGGTTGCAGCCAGAAAGAAAAGCATAAAGACAAGCAATCCTGTGAAAGCAAGAAGCACGATTGTCCCAACCTGCAGCGAATTTGGAAAGTAGAGAAAAATTAAGAATAAATCACAAAAGAGTGATGCATGAGCAACTGCCAAATCTACATGAGGAGCGAAAAAGAGATGGCACTGTCAATTCAGACATCGTAACTTTTGTGGATGCCCGAATTTTAGAATAAAAGAACAAAGTGGAGAAAGGATGAAACCGTTGAAGGATGTAACCTTTTAATCAAAAGTTTATTTTGCAAGATCTTCAAACACCAAGTCACGATGCAATCCCAATTCCAAAATCACATTTGAACAAAGAATTGAAGAAGATTGAATGTAATTAGGTGTCTCACTTTGTATACTTCTTGTGTACTTAGGCACTGCCTAGTTTCATTCACATCAATAAAGATTATTACTTATAAAAAAAAACGAATTGAAGAAGATCTCCATGACAAGCAAATAATACACGTTTTGGATAAAGAAAAGAGTAACAGATCATCATTGAACTTGGTTTCTTACTTCTTCTTTTTTCCCCTGTTGCTTAGGGCTGTCAAGAGCATCGTGAGATCACCATTTACATATAAATTGGGCATCTAAGATGATGCGAAACACATTAAGGAAGAATTTTTATTTCTTTCCTTCTGTTGTTTGGTACCAAAAGAATAGAATATATCACACTCACAGAAAGGGGGAAAAAAGGAAAGAAAGGTTAGAATTAGTATTGAGCATTTATCTATAAAAAAATATATGCGCATTGGGCATCTGCTTGTCTTTTTTCTTTTATAAGTAAAAAATATTATATATCAAAGGAGAAACCAAGTACACTAAATGTATACAAGAAAACATCTACTTATCATTCTCCTGATCCATAAAACTCGTGTACCGAAAAACAAAGTATTGGGCATCTAAGGAACAGTTGTTGCAGTCACTTTGAGCAAGACTAGTGCAGGCAGAATTAATAAAAGGAACTCATCAATAATGAAATAGCTTTATTAAGCTACCATCTCCAAAATAGGACCAAAAACTCAAAAACTGCATGTAATCAAACACAACATCCTTCTGAAACCAAGTTAGGTAAAACTTTCGAAACACGTAATTTAGGTTAATTTCTGTTAAAATTCAAAATCTAACCCCATATCCTATAAAAATGAATTTTTATTAAAAGCTTAAAATTCTGGCCCTTAAAGTTTTCTAAAACCTAAAAAATATATATTTAAAAATAAGTATTATCTTTCTCTATTCTTCTTCGAATGCCCTCCAATATTCCGTGTTGTTTTTTATTTTTTCTTTCTTACGCGTGACTTTTTTCTATTTTTCAGTGAAAATATTAATTTTTTTGTTAAAATGAGAAAACTCTTAGCAGAAATTCATGATCTTTATTAACTATAGGCGTCCTTCATGTATTCATATATCGACAACTAATAATTTGGTATCTTATAATACTTTCTTCTAATATCTTTAGGGTATTTATAATCACTTATAAAAAAAAAACTTTCTTCTAATATGCAAAAAATATACATACACACAAACAAAAAGAAATCTTTAACTATCATCATATTACTTCCGCCCCCCCAAATATGTGTTCTGGATCCATCACTGATCACACCATAAATTACACCTCAATAAAATCTTAACCCACTCGGTAACCAAACTAAAAAAGTGATGAGATACACTAAACAGAGCTTTTATACTTGAAATGAAATCGAACAAATCTGAGTTGGGAAAGGGATGAATAAGAAGGAAAACAATGGACCAAGTAGAGACCTAAAGAGGAAAAAAGAAAGCACTCAGAAAGCTTAGAACTTTCATATATGATCAATTAGAAAAAACAAATTAATTTGGCCGAAATCTCCACCAATTTTCCTAGGTTCTTATATTTTAATACTACAAACCAAAAATATTTTTGGCGCAATAATTAAATCACTGAAACTGGCATTTATCCAATAAACAAACACGAAATCGAAGAACAAGAAAGAGAGATACACTCACAGAAATGACGAGGAGGGCACGGAGAGGACTGCCCCTCCGAGTCCAGAGAAGAACATTCCGCCCAGTGTTTCCAGAAGCTTCACGAAGGAAGGGTGCGTTATCGGCCAAAGCGGCTCTGGTCCGGTGCAGCAGCGGAGCACGCTCGCGCTGGTCGTCAGGGAAGAAGATCGCGGACACCATGCGATGGAAAACGCCGTACAAGGTCTCCTCCTCAGTTCGGTGGGGGTGACTCCCTTCGCCGTTGGGCTTCTCCGTCCCGTATGGTTCGGCCATTTTGCGAGGCGCGTTCAGGGAGACAGAGTGACCGAACTGACTGTAGTGCGACGTTGAACTACCTGATGCTGAGTTAGGAAGGGGTAGTGAAAATATCTATTTATATATATATATATATATTATCGATTATTTATTATGACAGCTCCTCTCTCCTGCCAGATTACGATACGTGCCGACGTGCACGTGGAGATCAAGGAAAGAGCGCAACCAAAGGGCTAGGCTAGTCGCTAGTTTCAAAATGTGCACGCAACCAAATAGTAAAGAAAGAGCGTGTCTAATTCCCGTACATTTAAAATGATATCTATATTTATAATTGTAGACAATAATTATACTTGTTGTGCCGACCTATTAATTATTAAATTCGTCATTCCTATGTACTATATATTATACTTTCTTTTATTATTATATTTTTTTTTTAAATATATGGTATATGAAAGATGAATAAAAAAACTTAATTAATTTAAAATTAATAAAATTCAAAATAATTTAAAAAAATAAAATAAAATGTAATGTGTAGAAATTATGAGTCGTAAAATTCTTATTAAAATGGTGAATTTTAAATTTTAATTAAAAAACTTATAATATGCACAAAACCAAATAATAAAGAAACAGCGTGTCGAAATTCCATCATCTTTTTTTTTTTTAAATATTATATATATTTTGCCTTTGTTATTATGGACAACTGCACCGATAGCAGAGAATGCTAGCTGATCTAGTTATGGCTGATGATGGCCTTGTCAGTAGCTGATCGGTCAGTTTCCCGCTAGCTTCTGAGCTACCAATGGCGACGAACTGTCTATCGACTCGGTCTGGATTTTTGTAAGGAAGGCCAGACCTGGCCCCCATGCACGGCAGGAGTGGGCTGCAGGTCCTGCATATAAAACGACGGGGTGCACGTCGGTGTGCACCCCTTACGTCAGTTGTGCTTGGCATGCACATTACATGTAGTCATGTGAGCAGTGCGTGCCATGCACTCCATTAGCTTTTTTTTTTTTTTTTTTTAAATTACACGTGGTTAATGAAATAAAAAAGAAAAATAACATATTAAAATTGAAACATCTTATCTGATAATCTGGAGACGATCCCACAGGCCGAGGAATCATCCTTCTCCCATTTTTGATATAGATAATTGTCTATCCTACAGACTATGCAAGATGTTAATGTGTTAGGAACCTCAGTCAAGTCCTTAAATGTTAAGAATCTGCTAGCTTGCTTTGCCTTGTGAGGACCAAATGTCTCTTGCAAACTTGCTTGGCCTTGAACGAATTATGGCAATGGAAGATCCCTAGGTTAATGGAGGTATGTCGTTTAGTGATATAATTGATGATGATGATGAGTTGGAGTGATCTAAGTGATGAATTTGTCTGTTTGATGCAATATAGTACGGCTTGATAATGATCCTTGGTGTTGGATTCACTTGGGTGATGATTATAGTTGGTACGGTGAAGTGAGGCTATGGTTTTTTAAATTGTGGTCGAGGGGAATTTTGAAATTGGAAGGGATGGATTAGGGCTAGAGTGTTTTGGCTAGGGCAAGAAAGGAATGGAAATTAGGGTTTAAATTGGTCTAGGGTAATTCCTAAAATTTAGGGATTTGGAGATGGAAGATAGGGTTTAGATGATGAATAAGGTGGTTAAAGTTTGATCCTAAATGATAAGATGAATGAGAGTTGTTAGGATTTGACGTTTGAATAAGGGTAAGGGGTGTGTTTTGAATTTTGAGGAATTGGAAGATGGATTAAGGTTTTGACTAGTTCAGGAGATGATCATAAAATATAGGAATTGTAAAGGGAGACTAGGGTTAGGATTCCTGAAATTTAGGAAATCCTTGTGGAGGATTAGGGTTTTGGCAAAGGCACTTTGGATGGATGGAGGCTATGTTTCAAGAATGGATTTAATGTAGGGAGTCAAAATATATGGAATATAAAGCTTGAAGTATGTTTGGTATATGAGAAAATGCAAGAAAATATAAGAACAAACTATAAAATATATGAACAAACAATGGATAATTTGGGTATTGAATGGAAAATAATCATAAGATAGATATGAAGGAAACCAACACATATTTACGGATTGCAAAGTGATGAAAATATGAAGATAGATAGATGGAACACATATATTCATTGTAAGGTGATGTTCCTCTCATTGGGATTCACAAATTGCATTTAAGTAGCCCAAGTGCAAAGGTATCGAAAGATCTTAAGAACAATCAAGCCGTCCACAAAAGAAATTGCCAAAAGATGTAAATAAAATGTCTAAAAGTTCTATTTAGAGCAATAACATAAGTGGAAAACTCTAAAAGGCCCCTTGTAAAATAGGTCTTGCATGGGCCCCATGATGGCTCGTGACATGTGTTGGCTCTTAGTGACTTAGGTTGGCCTATGGCATGGGCCATAGGCATGGCTGCTGGCGTTGGCATGGTCCAGGCATGGGCTTTGGCACTGGCTTACCTGCTGGGGTTGCACGTGGTGCCTAGCTGGCTTGGTTGGAATGGCCCAGGCAAAGGGCTTAGGCGCTGGGGCTGTGCTGCTGCTAGGCTGGCATGGCCCAGGCAAGGTTCTTAAGTGTTGGGGCTATGCTGCTGCTGGCTTGGACAACCACTAACCTCGCTGGCTGCCCTAGCTGGGTTGTCATGGGTGCTTGCGGGGTTGTCATGACAAGGGTCATGGCATGCTTGTGGCACGACTGTGGGGTTGTCAGGGCTTGTTGGCGACAGTGTCAAAACATGACCCGTGGGGCTTTCAAGGCTTGTCAATAGCAGTGTCGAGGCATGGGTTGCCCAACTTTGTCAGTGACAATGTCAAGGCATCAGGCATTAGCCTTTCAAGGCTTGTCATGGCATAGTTGGCAACTTGGTAAATTTGGAGTTTTGAAATAACTTGGAGTTTTAACTTTAATCACGTTTTTATAAATTTATTTATAAAATTAATATTTTTTAAAAAATAGTCTTATTGGAAATAAATGACATTTGCAGTCATATAATTTATAAATATTATGCATTCGTTTTATAAAAAAATGAATAAATATGAAATATATATTAAATTAATTTTTTAATAGTGAATCTCATTTTTTTTCAAAATGAATATGCAACTATTACATAATTCATGGCTATATCTAAAATTATACTTATTAAAAATGGTTAGTTTTTAAAAAAGTTTGGTTTTATTCTTCTTCAACTAATTGAATTTTTCTATTTATCATTAATATACCACACATTTAATAAAAGAAAAAAACATGGTGTGTGATATATAGAGATGATAAATAAATTTTTTTTTTCCTTAAAAGACATTTAATTTATAATAAAATTAATTTTATAATTTGACTTATTTTTGGTGAAAATCTCCCACAGATCAATATGAGGTTTGGATGTTGAGATAAGATGAGAATTTTTTAAAATTTTATAAATAGTATTAAGATGAAAGTTTAAAATATTATTTTTTAATATTATTATTGTTTTAGAATTTGAAAAAGTTGAATTGTTAATTATATTTTATATAAAAATTTAAAAAATATATAATGATAAGATGAGATGAGATAGAGAAGAGATTTTTCATCTTTGCCCAAACATAACCTAAACTGTCGTCCTATTTTTCTTTCCGTCCTATTTTCGCTCTCTGATTCCTCCGTGTACTCGACGCTTTCACACGCTCACACCATAGGCTTGACTCAGCCGCCACCACCGGCCACCCGAATCCCATCCTGCGAGCTCACCAGAGGATCTAGGAGCTTCCCTCTCAAGGCAGGGCACCCTTACAAAATTAAGGTAATTTCTGACTTTCCGCAATCAATTCTTCTACGGGCAGGGACGTTGGCTTAGGAATTGCGCACGGATGAGTTTATTATGCCACGTAAGTAAAACTAAAGGGGAAAAAAAAATAACAAAGACAAATTACAATTGCCCGTAGAACTGAACTCAGAAGGCTGAAACTCACAAACACAAACAGAGTGTTCATCATTCCTTGCCCGTAGAAGAATTGCATTAATCCATTTCCTTCATTCTCGTTTGTCTAAAAAGCACTGATTTTTGCAACCCATTTTCGAAACCCATTCAAGTTTGTTGTTCCTCGGCTGGGCTCTGCTGCACTCCTCCACCACCCAACCCACCGTCATCAGATTTTTCGAATCTAGCTCCACCAGTCGTCTTCATCGGCGTCATCTTTGGCAGCTTTGAACACTTTCCTCCTCCACCACCTGTCGTCGGCATCATCTGTGGTAAGTGGGTTCATTTCCCCCAAATTTTGTTTTCATGAGATTGTGGGTGCTTCTCTGGGAAGTATCTTGTTGAGCCTAGAGAGTTAAAGGAAGGTGAAAAGGGTTGGTGATTTTGTCGATGATGGGATTATCTGTAGTTTAGAATCCAGTGATGGTGGTTAGGTTCAAACAAACTATGCATAGCCCATGTACATCATGGGAATACAATGAAACATAGCTCTCTCTCTCTCTCTCTCTCTCTCTCTCTATATATATATATACACATCTGTTTTTGTCTATCTCCCAACAAGGGTGGGTGCAAGCATAAATGTTATAATTGGAGTTTAACATCTTACAAGCAGGTTAAGGTGATAAACAACATTTTTTTTTATTTATTTTTTATAATTAAAAAGTGAAGGTGATAAAAAACATTTTAGGAGAATGGCCCATGAGATGTCGATCTGTAATTTGGATTTTCAAAGCTAATGCTTATACAATTTTGTTAGTTGTATTCAGTTTTGCATCTAAAATTTATTTGGGTTTTACTTTCATTAAGAGGGACAATGGCCCATCAGCCCTCTGACAGTGAGAATGAAGAACTGAGGAGGGAGATGGAGGAAGGAAGCCGTCTGATCACAGTGAGAATGAAGAACTGATGGAGGAGAGTGAGATGGATTTGAAGTTACAGAGGAGGGAGATGGAGAAAGGAAGCCGAATGGATCGTTCGTGCGAAACACAGTGTTTCATTTTCCACGTAGATGTTCCTGCACGATCCCTGTGCCAACTCTCCTGTGAATATCATTTTCCTTCCGCAATTGCTTGGTTCATGTTCATACACAATGGCAAAGGATTCATCTAACAGAATGGGCACTGCCCATTGAAGGGCTGGACTTGGGAAGGGGGAAAATGAAATTGGTGGCCGAAATCCACAATGGTGATTGGTGGTTTAGGTTCTTATGGTGTGATTGTTAGGAGTTTATTGCTCAAAGTTTGGGAGTATGGGAAGTCGTTCATGTCGTTTATGGAGGTTCTACATATGTCTGGATGGCTTTCGAGTGGATGAGGCTGAAACCCAATGGAAATGGTTTGTAGTTTATGACTTTGTTGATGTTTATGCTCGGGATGTACTTGATGATTTATTCTAATAATTTTGGAGGTGAATTTATAACTTTGAACTTGGTTGTTATGAGTGGTTGTGGCATGAATTTATGTTGGAGTTTTGAGCTTACGGGTTTGTGAACTAGGGTGGCCGAACTTTCATAGTGGCTTTGAAGGTCGAGTCACACAAACCGTCTCAATTCTTGCAGGAAATTTCCTGTGGATAAGTTGAGGTGTTGCTAGGCCTTAAGGATTGGTTTTTTAATGGTGACAGGAGTTTCATTGGCTGTTCGCGTGCTTTTGGACAGTAGAAATTAAGGCTTCGTTTGGAAGATGAAAAGAGCTCAACTCACTTCACTTTTGAACTGAATCGGCCACCCAAACAGACTTTGAGCCAACTTTCGTCCTTTTAACTCATTTCTATACTGTAGATATGTAGATAGATGGGACATGCGCCGGCTGCTTTGGGTTTCTTTACCTTTTGACCAACGTGGCGAGCTGCAGTGCACAGAACAACAATAAATTTCAACTTTTGTTGTCAGCTAAACAGTATAAAATAATGGTGGGACCCATTTTTTTTACAACTTTTCATAAATATATCTCAACTCATTTTAATATCCAAACACATTTTAAACTCATCTTAGTAGATCCCACCAAACTCATTCAACAATCTCAACTCACTACTATTCATACAAAACTCAACTCAATTCGACATCCAAACGCAACCTAACTAAGACCATTGGAAGGGGGAAATTGTAACTTCTTTGAATTATGGGATTTTTTTTAATCTCTTGGATTATGGGATTTTATTTGCAACAATTAGGTATTAGAAACAAGATTTTTAATTGGAAACAGCTCTTAAAATCTGGAGATTCTTTTATTTCCAGCCCACTCCACATAGGCATTAGAAACATAGGATTTTATTTGTAACTTCATTAGCATGTTGGTGAGGCAGCTTTGTTTGCTCTGAAAGGGCTACTTTACGGAAGCTGATCCCATCTTCTGTGGTGCATTTGAAGGAAAATAAATGTCTGGACTTTCAAGGATTGTGAGAAGAGGAAGATAGAAGTCAAGGATTTTTCTTTAGAACTCTTATTCTTTTGGATTGCCGCCCAATATATATTTTTTTAATTTCTAGCTACAAAGATGTGCTACATGTTTCTAGAGTTTGATTTATCATTTACCTATGGCATTTTTCTTTTTCTTTTCAGATATCCGTGGTGTCCTCTGAATATGTCATTTTCAAGGCTTTGTAGAACAACCAATCTCTTCCCTTACTTTAAGAATTTACAACGTACTTATCCTGGGGCCAGGTAATTCTTTTACTAAAACTAATATTATGACTGAAATCTTTCTTTGGTTCCCTTTGCTTCAGTAGAGAAGTGGGAAGGCAATTTATCATGAAAAAAAAATCCTGGGAGGTAGGCCTAAAATAACGTGTAGAAGCAGTGAAGAATGGCATGCCAAAAAGTAGGGAGGTTAAAGAGTACATTTTAGAGAGGATTAAGGGTTTGTTAAGTTTAGTTGATCTGTGTTTAACTTTTTCGTAATATGCTAAACTCACTGTAGAAGTCATGCATATTCAGGAAGCATTTTAAGACATGTTACTTATTTCTCCAGCTTCAAAGGGAGATTGAGATACAATAATTTCAGTAGAAAAATTCCCAGAGACTGGTCTTTTTTACAAAGCACCTGAGTATGATAATGTTTTTATTTTCCTTCTCTCACCAAATCAAAGCATATTTGTTTGGATTTTGTTATATGTAGATGAATTTGTTCTTGATTCAGGTGCATGCCTAATGTTATAGGCTGGTCGAGGTATAATGTCATCGGAGCTAATACTGCATATCAGAGGGGTTTCAGTTACAATATCCGGGGTTTGAGTTTAAGATCTGAGTTTAGTACAGGGTCATTCAATAAGTATAGCCGGTTTTCACCTTTTGCTTCTGGGTATATTGGGAGGTCATTTTCTTTGACCGATATTCAGCGCCACTATGCTTCTCAAGCTTCCAGAGAACAGAAATCACAGAAGATGCTTTTATACCTTACCGTTTTGGTATTTGCTATGGTGGGTAGTAGTTATGCTGCTGTTCCTCTATATAGAAGGTTCTGCCAAGCTACTGGGTATGGAGGCACTATCCAGCGGCGTGAGGTGTGATTGAGTTTATTTCTGCGTTTTCATTTTATTTTCAGTAGCCTTGCCTGTTTTATAATCTTTCCCCCTTCATACTTCCTCTTATTTTCTTTGTTACAACAAGATCTTGCAATCTGTAGAGTGTTGAAGAGAAGATAGCTCGGCATGCTAAAGATGGAACCGTTACTGCAAGGTGTGATTTCTATTTCATAGATGGGGCTTATTGTTTTCTCATAATTCCAGTATGAATGACTATAGCTTACTCAATTATTGTATGATTAGGAGCTGAATGTGGTTTCATTACCAGTTCTTTTATCATTTTCATTTTTTTGTTTTATAAGTCCTCCTTGCTTTTCATCATCCTGTTTTCAGGATACGTATTTATTCCTTATTTCTATGCCATTTGTTGAGCTCATAGTTTGCAAGACAGTGATGATGTTAAAATGGAAGAGAAGGGAAACTAACATAGAAAATAGTTTTAATTCAAATGATCTAATTGGAGAATACACAAACGTTTTGAAAGTATTTCCCTTCCCTTGCTTGTCTTGTGCCCCTACTAAGTTACAAGTTTGCACTCCCTATCCTTCATGTGTGAGACTTCTTTGAACTCAATCAACTCTAAATTAAAAATATTACATTTTCACTTTCAATTAAGATTCTTCTTCCTCCTATAATACAAGTCAATATTTTGGAAGTAATGTCATGTGCCTGATGATATTGACTTCTTATTGTTCTGCTTTCAGGGAGATTGTGGTGCAATTCAATGCTGATGTGGCAGATGGAATGCCATGGAAGTTTATTCCCACACAAAGAGAGGTTCTTTCTTTTAGTGCATGTGTGTGTTGCGTTAATATATGTGCTTAAACAAATTATTTGATTGACTTCTTGTTTTACTTAAGAGAATCAATGCAAAGAACATATCATTAAAAAGGCTCTTAAAACTAGAGTGTGCGTGCTTGTAATGTGTGCGTGCATTGCTTTTTAAATTGTGAAATGCTCTTTGTGCAGTTTCTGTCTCTGAGCTGTTATGATCTTGGCATCTTTTTTACAGGTAAGAGTCAAGCCTGGAGAAAGTGCCCTTGCATTTTACACTGCTGAAAATCGAAGTTCAACTCCAATAACTGGTGTTTCTACTTATAACGTCACCCCCATGAAGGTACTGATAACATCAAGCATGCAGTATTTTCAATGAATCTAACCTGAATGGTGTTTCACTATAATATCTGTTGAATTTCTAGGATATGATCATTGGGTTCTCTAGTAAATGTCGACTTCTCTTTGTATCATCTAGTTGTTGAATTCTCTTGGTAGATGCTTAACTGTTAAAAAAATGATAAATGATAAACACACATCACTTTTCAACCATGCTTTAAAATGAAGGGTATTTTAGTAAAATATTTTATAAAAGTAACAGCATTTTACAAAAATACCCTTACTTTAAAACATGTGTTGTGAAATATGTTGTGAAATGTGTTGTGTGGATATCATTGCTCTAAAACAAATTGAAGATTTTGAGAAGTTAGCCTGATATATTGAGTTTTATGTTTGTTACCTACTCTTTGGGGTGTGTTGGTGTGTGCTCACCTGTCTTCCCTTTTTCTGTGCTCTGGTATTCTCAAGGCAGTTAAATCTATAAGGTAGTGTCCAATGAAAAATGATAAAGACGAAATAGAAAAGTGGGGCAGGTACTTTGATCAATGCTTCCAATTTTTCTTTTTTCAATCTCTAAGAAGATTACTCAGAATTTTTGGGTCGGTGGTGAATTTTGGTCAACCTTTTAGTGACTTTTGATTTACTCAAAATTCCATGGCTTTTGATTGACCTCTTGATGAACCAAATTCCTTCTGGAAATCCTAAAGAGAATTTTCAAGCAATCCCCTGTTTGTGACCCAATGGGATCTCCCCCTAATTACCGATTGGAGTACTGAAAGACCATTCAAAACACAAAGTGATTGAAATAACTCCAAAAAAAAAAAAAAAATGTCAAGTGATCATGAGTCCCACAAATTCTCAACTTCTGGACATCCCTTTCATGGGGAGGTAGAAAAAGTCCACTTTTAGGGCCTTGGAGCAGAGTTTACTTCAGAGCTTAATGTTGAGATCCTCTTCTTCTTCTTCTCAGGCTGCAGTTTACTTCAACAAAATACAATGCTTTTGCTTTGAGGAGCAACGTCTTCTTCCAGGGGAGCAGATTGATATGCCTGTAAGAAGTTTTTTTCATATTTATGAACTGATTTATCAGAAAAACTGTTTTTGACTACTTTATGTTACTGAATATTTACCAAAATGCAGGTATTCTTCTATATTGATCCCGAGTTTGACACAGATCCTAGAATGGATGGTATCAATAACATAATTTTATCGTATACATTTTTCAAGGTTTCTGAGGAATGAAAGGGAACCTTCTATTGCAGCTTTGCTATTTTCCTAAGATCACCAAAAGGAGTGGCCAGACTTCTGTATTAAAGGAAGATGGCAAACAAATATAATAAATATCAATTTTTGGATATTTAAGGTTTTATCTTATTTTCTTCATTTTGTAAATTCTTATCTGATTACACATGTTTCTTATTCCATCTTCATGACAAACTAAGGACAATTTTTTATTTTTTATGACCTAATCATGGTAGAATACTGCTTCAGTTGTTCTTTCTAAAATTCTTTTAAGTTCTTGAAAGCCTGCTGTGGACTTTACCCTCAAGTGGATTTCCTGAAGCATTTGGGATAGGACTGTTCATCCAGGCCAGAAGGTTAATGACCCCATTACAATTAAGGAATACATTAGAATTAAGTAGATGGCCGCAATCTGGTTAGTTAGACAACACTTTCCATGTCTGGGAGGAGTTGGGAAGTTGAAATCATATAGTGTGGCCAATTCTGAATGGCAAATGCCAAATTCTGATTTCTCAAGTGACCTATTGGCTCTATTTGTTTATACAAAATTCTTATCTTATCTTATCTCAATTATTACAACTTTTTTAAATTTTCATATAAAAATATAATAAACAATTTAATTTTTTTAAATCTCAAAAGAAAAATAATACTGAAAAATATATTCTAACAATATTTTATTTATTCAAACTTAACCTAAAAATAACCGCGAGGATTTGTAGAGCAAAATTTTAAACACGAATTAAAATTCTTATTGCAATTATTCAATTCCAATTAGGTATTTATATATTGTCACCAAATAAAAGGATAGGAATGGGCATTTCTATTCTAAAAGGAACGGGAATCAAATGTATCAAGCTGGTTTGGATTTAGAGATTAGATGAAATTGGTTTTAGATGAAAGGTGAAATTAATTTTTTAATATTATTATTGTTTTGAGATTTGAAAAAATTGAATTGAGATTTGAAAAAATTGAATTGTTTATTATATTTTTTGTGAAAATTTAGAAAAATTGTAATGATGAGATGATATGAAATAAAACACTTTCTGAATCCAAACTGGCCGGAAAATTTGTAAAGACTTTACCTAAATTTCTTGCTGGAAAAAAGATATTAAGTAAAATATATCTTATGGGCAATTAGAGAACCCAAATCCACTATAGTTCCAGATTGCAAGAGCATTGAGCAAAGAGATACGTCTGATGGAGAAGTAATTTATAAATTACTGGCTAATTTCCAACCAAATACCAAACTGCTCCCAGCAGACATTGAGCAAATCTTACTTTTTCCTTGTTGATTGTTGTAGTACTTGAACAACGACACTCCGTCCATAATGGAATTAACAAATTAAGCTTCTATTACGATTTGGTTGAGCAGTATACCGAGAGTGGTGGTTTGTCCATCCTGTTCAGTTCAGTTACAGTAGTTGTCTATTCAGTTGTTTCAGTGCAGAGAGAGAGAGAGGTTATATGTTAAATTCTTTTTTGAGGGCTAATCATCTTCTTCCACAAAACTTAAACCAGAAGCATTGAAATTGAATTGTCATCAGTAGGTTAATTTTCGAATCATGACCTAACTTGTTATATGACATGCCGCTTACCTCATAAATAAGATCAAAGGCTTTACTACTTCTTTGGGGTTTC
This sequence comes from Pterocarya stenoptera, assembly GCA_003123785.1. Lineage (NCBI taxonomy): Eukaryota > Viridiplantae > Streptophyta > Magnoliopsida > Fagales > Juglandaceae > Pterocarya > Pterocarya stenoptera. The sequence goes on along the minus strand of QEOT01003317.1, from coordinate 5,678 downwards.
CCCCAGAAGCAATCAACGCCTGTTTTTCTCTTTGTTAGATAACGGCTTTAATAAGGAATACTTGAAAGTGGGTGGTTAACAACCTGTGCGCAGATGTTGCACCTTTTTTTCTTCTGTAGGAAAGATAGTGACTGCATGCAGCTGCAGTGTGTAACGTTTGTACTGAGTTGATCAGACAATCCATCCAAGTTGTTTTTGTCATTATTAATGTTGTTAATTATACTACTGTCTTCCCCATTATTATTATTATTATTATTATTATTATTGCTATAATTGTCAAACAAACGTACCTTATAACTTTCTTTTGTTTCTTTTTGTTTTTATCTTTATTATCTCCATCATTATTATAATTTTCTTGTGTAAGAATTCTAAGGCTACGACTGTGTCGTTGCAATTAATTATATTCTCTGATCATCTGCATGAAAAAATGTTAAACACAGTTGACTTGCTTCACTCGACTACTCCGAGTAAAAATTTCACCCAGAATAAAAACATTGAACTGCTCAGTTTGTTCTTCAGATATTTAGTACTGGAATCTCAAATGTTGTAAAAGTTGCATGTCCTTTAACATATTTTTATGGAATTTCTGACAATCTTATAAACTAGCAAACTTGGCTGATATCGGTTGCCAGTCTGCTGAGATCACAAGCTGTTGAAAAGCCACGTTATTCTTGGTCTAGTTAATTGAAACTTAATTCTTTTGATTAGTGAATAGAAACTTGGGGATTATGTAGTTAACAGAAGCCAAGAGCGAAGAGGAGATTTGAAGGAACTTACTATGCTATGACAAATATATGAATGAGAGGGAGGTTTAATCAGAAAGTTTGGTGCAAGAGAGGATGAAAATTTATAGGCATGTTGGTGATGTGGCAACAGAAAGAGGCACTGAAGACAGTTACCAATCTCCAACCTCTAAGCTCCAACCCTTTATATATAATTCACTTCAGTTCAGTAGCGATTCAAAACATCCGAGCTTGAAACATGGAGAAGACACACACCAAATCTGCACTAAAGGTTGCAATGCTTCTTCTTGTTCTTCCTTTTTTATTACTTATTTTTCTTCTGTAACTACAATGTTTATCCTTCATTCATTTTTCCCCTTTCTTTGAAAGTTTGTGAAGGCTAGCACACAATCTGCAGTCTCTTGGAGCTCTACTGCTGGAGGAATGGTGAGATGTGGCCCTCCTCAATAGGCTCTTAGAAATCTATCATGCATTGCCAAATTACCACATGAGCTTGCCCCCCTAGACTTCTTCCTGACTTTGTTTAGTGGAGTTTGAGAACTTCTATTAAAAATCTTACCATGAGAGCAAATATTCAAATCTCGGCACCTTGTTCTGAAGGTTATGAGCCTTAGAATATTAACGACATAATGTTGTTGCTTTTATATTTTTAACTATTTAAAGTTTCAGTTGACTTTAGCAGGGCAGGGAAAGTCAAACGAGATTGTGAGTGAGAAATGCTAACCACTCAAAAGGTCACTGTCAGGATGGTAAAAGAAGAAACACACACTACAAGAGCAGGGGACAAAGGAAAAAAAAATTGCTAATTCGTGTAGGCATACTATATTTAACTCATCCGGCCAGTACCATTAATTAAATGCCATACATTTAAAAAATAATACTCGATGATCAGATTCTGAATAATCATTAATTAAGTAGATCATGCTATTAACCTATTTAATCACATACTTCATGAATTTGGATCTTGGATCCACGAAATGACACTCCCCTCTGTTCTTATAAGGTGGTGCCCTAAAGATTTATGTAGATTTAAGTATATATGCTTCGTAAGTGAGCCCCTTCATATTGCTTCATGTATCATTTGCTTATTTTTACTTGATTGGTTTGGAGGCCAATGTGCATGACTGTCACTAAAGTAGGTAAAATGGAATGTTTTAACAGACAAAAGACGAACTCAAAGACCGGTTCTTTGACAAATCTAAGGTAGTCAACTTCAGCTATATCTCTCTCTCTCTCTCTAGATCTTTATCTCAATTGTAAGACAGCATGTGCGTATATTTCCATCTCTAGGCTTCTCAAAAGCATTACCCAAAAGAGAACACCAAGCCACAAGGAATCAAACTTCATACCCAAGAAAGAGCCGTCAAACGCGCAATGTTCAATTACGAGGTGATCAGTTATATGATGAGCTCGCTTAATTATAATTTTGTGTTTGCAATTGCTCATTAATTTGATCGTTCCAACAAACTGAAGCTCTCACTTTTGCTCAAGCTTTCTTTAAGCGATCGAGTTGATGATAAAAATATACATGCATGCAGGTAGCAACCAAGTTGTATGTCATAGAACAACAGAAAAGACGAGCAGAGAGGTTGCAGAAGGTACCCATATATTGGAAACATTAATTAATATGCTATAATATATAAATATATATATCATTAGACTAGGCTAAGAGCATAGTACGTATAACTCTGATGGAGATGTTGTATGCATGTGAAAAAGATGATAGAAGAGGAAGAGATTCGTTTGCTACGGAAGGATATGATTCCAAGAGCTCAATTGATGCCATTTTTCGACAGACCCTTCTTTCCCCAAAGGTAAAACGTTGGATATTGCTGTACGTTTGGGTCCCTATATGATCAGTCCCCCAGCTCACTTCTGGTTTTTCAAGTCCAAGCTTATAACATATATATATATATATATATAGATCAAACAGGCCATTGACGGTTCCTAGAGAGCCAAGTTTCCGCATGATAAATGGCAAGTGCGGAAGCCGGATCTTTTGCAGTGGAATCTACGATTTTCAAGGGAGTCATATGGTCTGAAGCCCGCCATCAAATAAAAGTACGGCTGCGGAGGAAGTTTGTGATTAGACGTAGTACTCCTCGATCTGATCATGGTGTGCATGCTGAACGTACAACGTAGTACTCGATCAGAGAATACTTAATTCGGCTGTTGTTATATGCAGTACTGTAATTGTAATAATATGGTAGATCATCTGTGCGTACGTACGTAGTAGTCTGTAATCAGTGAGATTTTCCTCTCTTCTTTTTCCTTTTCTTTGTGGCCTTTTCTCTTCTTTTTTTCTGGGTGACATTGCTAGGGAAGGAGAACAAGTCGGCTTTAATTTTTCCTAGAACAAAATAAAGTTTACTGTGTTTTCACTTGTATATGTATGATCTCTGTCTCTCTCCACATGCATGTGATGTCGTTGACATGAAAGACACTTCAAGTACACGTGGTCAGGACAAGTCCCTATTTACACCTAAAAAATAAATGAAACTGACAAAAACTATAGAATTAATAAAGCAATAATCACCTAAAAAATATTTGCGAAAATTGATTCAACCAAAATTAAAGATGATCTTATACAAAGCAACCCAATGCATTTCGTGACTCATTAATCTCTTTTTTTAAAGGGATTACACAAAGCAACCCAATGCACTTTTAAGGAGATTAATAACACTTTCAGCTTGGTAAAAGGGGCGGACGTGGGCGAGATAGTGGGGTGCAGGCTCTGCTGCCCACTCCTAACTTAGAGAGACAGCAGTTTGAGAAGAGAGAGAGAGCTGCATCAGCTAAAATTAGTTCTATTGTAAATTTCAACAAACAACTTAATTACGTATTTCTATTTTATTAGAGCGTGTAAATAAAGACTTACCACCTCGTCATGAAATTTTATATAACTTAGAAAAATGCTATTAAAGTGACCTAAATACGATGTTGGAAGTGACAACCTAGCTACTTGCGCATGCAGATCAGTCGTAGACTCGTACATTGAATATTCAATGTACGTACTCTAGAGTCTCACACATAAATTAATGAATATTATGGGCCTATTTTATAACTTAGCACATCATTTTCATCGAGCTAGATGTGAAAATCCAATAATGAGAGGATGGATGCTATTCGTAGTTGCATCAGGTAACGTTTGATTGAGATAGATATATAATTATATATATATGTATTTTCTGAATTCTATTTTTAATAAATGTACTAAATTTATCATTTCAATGATATTATACTATAGAAGTATTTAATTCACAAACAAGTTTTTTCTATATAAAGTAATTAATATGGAGATTAATGCATAAAAAAAAACCATACGTGCTAACCTATTAATTATTGAAATAATGAAAATTTTGGAATTTAAAATTTAATATTCAATTAAAAGAAAAAAATTAATAAAATGAGATCGTCACTTAATACATAAAATATTATACATAAAATCGTAACACTAGACTAGTCGACTACTATCTCGGATTTTCAACCATCACAAAACCCGTGTGACCGGGAAAAAAAAACTCCGGGGCCGCGCTTGGCCAGATGCTAAAAATTGTGGGCCTATTTGTTCCGGTTCTTGAACACGAACCGGAGATCCCTTTACCATAACTATAAAGTATTTTCCATAAAGTTAACATCTCTCTATAGTGTTTTCATTCGGGAAACAAATACCAACCGAGCAATTGCGGCGACGGTGTTACCCATCCATTCTTCGATCTCATAGCAAAAGCCATCGCGTTTGCCTTTACAGAAGCCCAGTCTCTGCCACTTCCCGCAGCTTTCTCTTTGAAGTTGGCAAGTTGCTGCCTCTGCTTGTTTCTTTCTTTTTGCATAACTTTCTCTTTGAATTTTGGGGATTCTTGGCTCAGTTTTTTCCTTTTGGGTTCGGGCTTTTCGATCTTTGTGTCTTCTTTCAATATTAACGAGCTTGTAATCCGTACAATTCGTGGATTGTTATGTATGTTGTGTACGAGAAGAGATTTAGAGAGAGATTGAAATTTTTTAGTGAAAATATTCAAAACGATTTATATAATTGTTTATTTGATGAAATAATATAAAAATTGAAATAGAGTATTTAGGTAGAGATTTGAATCGATCGGTTTATAGTAAAGATTATAACAATTCATAATGAAACATTATTTTAAAAAAAACTATCATTCTATAAATATAATATTTCAAATTTAATGAGTAGAATGTCACATTAGAGTCATATGATTCTGCTTAAAATACAAAATAATATAAATGTTGAATTAGTATTTTTAGATGGAGTCTTGAATCTATTTATATCTTTATATGAAAGAAAAGAAAATAAATTTAAAAGTTACAATGATTCATAATGAAACATTATTTTTAAAAGGTTTATCGCTTCATAAACATAACACTTTAAATTTAATGAGTAAAATATCTACTTTTATGGATAGAATGCCATGTCAGAATTATATGACTCTGCTTTTATATATAATAATAGATATATATATATTACTTTTAAAAAGAAAAGAAAAGCTTTATATGCTTCCTTAGACTGACTTGTGTGGATCCCATGTGTGTTCTATCGGATTCTACATATTGAGATTTCTACCCTGAAGAAATCTTATTAAAGAGTAATTTTCTAAATCATTACCTTGAAAGCAACGAAGCTGAGGGCAAGGTTCGAGGATTTTCATTATCCTGGGGAGGAATTCAGTGGTCGATTGTTTTTCTTCTGGTGTAAATAATTAAATGTTGCCAAAAAGTTGAATTTTTTTTCTCATCAGTTATGATTTTCTTGGTAGATTCCGCTGTCGGGTTCTGGTACATGTACTCATGCAGGACACCCCAGTTGAGATGTAATTTTTTTTTTTTTTTTTTCCAGGAATGGGATTGTGACGCTAATTGCTGAAAATCGTAAATTGTTTCAACTCTGCGAGTTTGGGTGGATATATGTATTTCATTTTG
>QEOT01003316.1:160257-173240 GCA_003123785.1 Pterocarya stenoptera | reverse complement strand
TATAGTATTAGACTATTAGTATTAGGTCATAAAATGTAAATTGTAATTAATATAAATTATATACTAATATATATTAGTATTACTAATCTACTAATGTCTTATGTACTTATAAAAAAAATATTAAAAATTTATTAGGCCATCAAAATTTAGTAATAATATTTGAATGATTTTCTTTCTTTTTTGGTTCTTACTTCTTATGATAAAATGTTATTAATATATATATTTTATATTTAAAGCATATAATCAATTATATTTTCATGTTTAAGATTAAACTTTTATTTTATAAATTATAATAACATTATCTTATATATAATTATAATTTATATTATTATATATATTATATATAAAAATGATATATAATATAAAACATATTATATATAATATTAAAAAAATAATTTAAAATATATATTAAATAGAACTAGTCTAGGACAAAAATGACCGGATCCGGGACAGGTTTCGACCAGTTTTTCAATTTTGAAAATAGATTCCAAACAGGCTCGAGCCGGTTTGGACCGGTTTTTTGATTTTTTTGATTTTTTTTACACCCCTAGTGATATGAAGAAAATTAGTGGACAGGTCGAATCTTCAAATGCTAGTTGGCAAAAAAGAATTTGGAAAGTGATCTAGAAACTAAGCATCCCCAAAAAGGTGAAGGTGTTTGCTTGGAGGGCATGTATGGAGGGGTTACCAACTTTATCAAATCTGAAAAAGAGGAAAGCAGTGATTGATGATCTATGTCAGCTTTGCTCTAAATCTACAAAAAACAAGATGCATGCTCTCTATGCCATTGCTCACTCTTACAAGAGAGCTGGAAAAAAGTTCTTCTTGACTTAGAAATTGGTGAACCCGATACATAGTTTGTGGATTTTGCTAGACAAATACAAGAGAGTAAAAAGGAGGACTTGGAGTTTGTGTTCTTGATTGCATAGAGTTGTTGGTATAAAAGGAATCAATGGATATTTGAAGGTAAACACTTGCCAATAGAGAGTGTGATCAATCAAGCTCTTTCTATGCAAAAGTTGTTTAAGTCAATCAAGGGAGCACCTCAAAGCAGTGTCAAGAGAAATACAAAATGGATTCCACCTCCTCAAGATGTTGTTAAACTTAATGTGGATGAGACCATGTTTCATTAACAAGGTTTTGCAAGTGTGGGGCGGATTGTTTGAGACAACAAATGAGTAGTACTTATGACAGCTAGTAAAAAGGAAGTGGCAATGAATGATTAATTTGAAATTGAGCTGATTGTTATTCTAAGAGGGCTACAACTAAGTATACCTCTTAGTCTATAGGAGCTTCATATTAAAAGTGACACACTTATGAGGCTTAAAGAAATCTAAGAGTTGGATAATTCAAGATCTTTGTTGGGACATATTGTCAAGGATATTCAACAGCTTAGAGCATTAGTATTGGATTGGCTAAATGTATCTTTAAATTTTAGCCAATATCACACTTTTTTACATTTACATATTCTATTTAAATTCAATCACCACATTGGATTAGTCATTTACTCTTTCTATAATAATAAAATATTATTAAATTAATAATTTTGTTATTTAATTTTCTTATATCACATTTTATAATTCTACCAATTTAATATTAATAATAATTATATTCTAATTAAATTAATATTAAAAAAATCATATTTTTAAAAGTCATTTAATGCTAATAACAAAAAATATTTGATTAAACTCATCAAAAATTCTATCTAAATTTTTTAATTACAAATCAAATAATATTTTTATTAGAGTGAGAAATTAATATTTTAATATTTACTTGGAGTGAGAAATTATTATTTTAACTTTTTATGAATCAATTTGGTTTTTTAAATTTGACTAATCACTGTAGCTAACATCTAAATTATTTTAGAGATGTCCAATTCAATATGGGGATTTTTTAACACATTATCTAAAATTTGGCCAATCTTTAATTTTGACCAAGCCAATACTAATATCCTTATGCAAAGGGTACCGAGGTGCACAATTCAACATGTCTATCGAGATTGCAATGTGATTGCTCATAAACTAGCATGGAATGTCAATGACATCAATGTTTGGTGGCGTTGATCAGTTTTTATAATCTTTTTCTGATTTAATGAAAAGTTCACGTTTCCTTAAAAGAAAGGAAAAAAAAAAAAAAAATACTTTATATCATCCAACCTTATCCTTCCCGTTGCTCCAAAAATGTGCGTAATTATTTTAGCGCGTGAATCTGGAACAACAGCGCGTGGTCAAAAAAGTAGAGAAGTTTTGAATTCGTTTGAATATATACAACTTAAATAAGATGAATAAAATATTTTAGATAGTAGTTAAATAAAATATTATTAGAATTTATTTTTTAATATTATTTTTATTTTAATATTTAAAAAAATTAAATTATTTATTATATTTTTATATAAAATTTTAAATAATTATAATAATTAAGATAAGATGAGATTTATTTATGTAAACAAACGGACCGTAATCGATTTACTTTGTTGTCAATTATTTGAGGTTTATCCACTCATCCGTAGATTTCTCGACCTACCCTACGTGGGCGCCGTCCCTACCCAGTGTCAATCTCTGTAAATAAACCCAACTCCAACGTTATTTTCATAATCCCATTCTAAAATCAGTTCCTGGCTAAACCTTCATTCGACCCGCCACCTCGCTGCAACAACCTCCTTCCCCTCTCCACCCCACACCTGCGTTTCCTTCTCGTTACCTCGTCTCTCTGCACCTTCCTCTGCTTCTGCCTTTGCCTATGTGTATATATCTGTAGTGTGTATATCTATATCTATATCTATATATATATCATATAAGAGACCGGATTTCGATCTGTCCTGGTTTTCTTATTGTTTTCTTTTCTCCCAAAAATGGGAAATGCTAACGGTACAGAAGGAGGCAGTGGGATTGGGAGGGATGATGAAGATCCGTTATCAGGAAGGAGATCGAATGGTGAATCGGGGCTTGGTTACAACCACGCGCCCAATTACCATCCTCCGGGGCGCGTGCCTTCCTCCGATTCAATGGGAAACAATACCCCTCCTCAGAGCCCCCGACGCTCTCGATCCCCCATCTTGTTCGCTCCTCAGGTACTGCCTTTTGTGTTATCTTCTCTCGTTTGAATATTTGAAATAGAAAAGGTATTTATAATACCTTTTGTTCTTATCCAAATGTCATTACTAACTAGACAATAGAGTTTAAGACGTACTGTTATTTAAATTTAGCGATTGCTATATCAGCATGTTGTTCTTGGTTTATATTCATCACTTGGTGTGGAAGGATATGTTATTTCTTACAACCTGAGATCGGGTTGAACATTTATATGAAAATAATTTGTACAGCTAAAACTGGGGTATATAAAGGAAGGAAGGCGGAATGCAGGAGTTTCACACTATAATATATCTGGTCGATTTCATCGTGTGATGTTTGTTTGTATAGTTTTTCATCCATTTTGTGTACAGTAGTGCATCCCAAGTGTGATTCAATTGAAGTTTAATGCATCTATTTGAAGTCTTCATTCGCTAGAGTTCAACAAATTAACGTAATTAAATTGGCAACATTAACCCGTCATACTTGTCGGTGCCTCACATGTCTACAGCATATTGCAGGCAAGCACTCTATTTGCCCATTTGGGATGTCCGTATAGAATGTGCTATGCTGGAACCTTTATCAACAAAAATTAGGCCATGTTTGGTTTGCCATTTTTTTTCAAAATGTTTCAAAATATTTTATAACTTCTATCCAAACATCTTTCAATTAAAAAAGAAATCAACTTTACATCCCATCATTTGCCAGAATTTCAGAGAAAAGTAAAAAACACAGAAACAAAACAACTTTTACAAAAACTACCCTATAAAATTATATTCAAACAATATTTCAATTTTGCTTATCTACTTTCATAAACCCTAACACAAACATATTTCAAAAATTTTTTTATTTATTGAAAACTTCACAAAAATTAATAAACAATACATCAAAAAAAAAAAAAAACAAATCTCAAACATTCTCAAAATCTCTTAACCAAACATGTGCTAACCTTCTCTTTGTTTTCTTTTTTAACTTTTGTGACATCTGTCCCGGGTAGTTTGCAAATGAAACCTGGCCTCTCTTTTAAAAACTTGCCCGCATGTTATCTCAGCCATTGGACAGAGCAATCCTCCTTTATCATAGGTTTCCCTGCAAGCACAAGATAAATTGAGATTGTTGAAATGAAGAAAGAATATACCTTTATTCTTCTGAGATACTTGAAAAACATAGATTAGCAATCAAGGTGTTCTTAAGACTTGTTTTGGCTTCTTATAAAAAAGCTGATAAAGTTAGAGAGACTATCAAAAGGTAACTTAGAACTTTTTCACTGACTTGCCTACGTACCGCTTTAGTATAATGTGGATTTAGTGGTAATTATTTGAAGCTGTCATCTATAGACTTGTACACATGGCATGTTCTCATTTTTTGGGTCATTAGTTTTGTTTTTAGGAAGTAGTCAAATTGACTGATTGACTCTCTTACGTGGTCTTTAGAGGTTTTTTATTTAGGAGATTATCATGATTCTCTCTCCCCCCCTGGTCTTTGAGTGCCAAATGAAAGTGATTTTTTTTTTCTTACAAAAACTAATCTGGAATCACTTTTTAACTTCTTTCAGTATGAAACTATTGAAAAGAATTCTTTTGTCAACTGTGAGTGAGGATTGTGCGTTATATGCTTGTGTTATTGGAAGGAATACATACTTTGAAGAGAACACATCACTGCCTTAACTATGCTACCAGAGGCTCTAAACAAAGTAATTCAATTGATATGAAATAAAGTTATAAAAAACTATTTTTTGACCTGTTATTATTTGTAACTTATTATTGTTTTATTATAATTAATATTATAATATACAGCACAAGCCAAAGACAACTATGCACATGTTAGCTTGGAGAAGTGATCGAGTAGTACTCCCCATGATTCAGTTTTAATATGGAGAGTTGGTTTAGCATGTATTATCCCTCAAACGTTAGTAGATCTCCTTGCTAGTCAGAGAGGATTAAGTGGAAACAGTCAATTGCAGCTGTGTAGAAGATCATTCCCGTTTTTCTATTGTGTTGTATATGGAAGGAAAAGAATGATAGAAACTTCAAATATTGTGAGTGGTAATTGGATTAACTCAAAACATTCTTCTACAAAACATTGTTCCTTTGGGCAAAGATTCCAATGGACAAAGTCTCCATGTTTTCCTTGTATTGGTTTCTAACTTCAAATAGGTGTTTTTCTTGTGTACTTGCCTTCTTGGGCCATGCCTATTGATACTATCAATAAAATTTGCATATACTTATCATTTTTTTTTAAATCTCCCATATCTAATTGATAACTGACTGGGGGTCCTTGAAGCTCATCCTCTTCATCACAAATGATCCGCTTACCCCAAAATGATCCCTTCTCCCAAAGTTATGGAGCTATTTTTCCTACTCATAGATCCAACTACCGAGTTGGAAAAATTGGTCTAACTTTGTATTGACCCAATTCACGAGTTATTTTTTTAAGTTCATTTGCATCATATATCTTTGGAATTTACCATTGGTAAATACTATGCACACAACCAATATATAACTTTTACACTACTACCTATTAAAATACTAATTTATTTTGAAGTTATTTGAATTTCATTTAATTTTGATATGTTTGAATTTGAAAAGTCATTATATTTTAATAGGGAGTTGTGTAAAATTGTGTGTTGATTGTATGCATATCATTGCTCTTTACCAATACAAGTAGCTTGGTCAACTATTCAATACAACTTTCAAATTCATTAAAATTCCATGTGCATCAGTCTGAACTATTATTACCTGCTCTCCATTCTCATTTGTTAATGATTAAGACATTCAACAAGGAATCTTAGTAATTGAAAATATTACTTATTGTTCCTTTCTCGTGAACAATAGCTAAAGGGCATTAACAGGGTAATCTAGCTTTTTGTATGCAAGGTATCTAGGATAATTGGAATTGCAATTCTTAAAGACCCTTCTATTCTCATATTGAAATGTCGTAGTATGTATAAATATTTCACGCTAACATCAACCATTTGTATGATTCTTTGGTAGACCATCAGGATTTCAGGAGTGAATAGAAAGTTGGATCTTCATCTAATCTCAGTTGAATCGCTCCATCTTTCTTCATGAGGACAAATTTTGATTTCAAATCTTAGTTCAAACATGAGAAGGATTCCATGGTAAGTGCCTTGGAGTATCCACATCTTAGGATCAGGCACTAATGAGCAAATTGAGCTATCAAGTGGTTGAGAACCTCACAGTGTAGGCATAACGACCCAATTATCAAGGTATGCTCTATGAAAAGCATGTCGTAAGGTGATGGGTTAAGTATCGCTCTCGTATTTAGTTGCCATCGTTGAGTTTGGAATCTTAAGCAAATTGCCAGCGATAACCCAAAGGAAGGTGAGGATGATGTAAAGTCATCATACTCCTTTCCTAGGTGACACATGGCTACAATGGCTAGGACAAAGGCTGATCCTGTAAGGGTGAGCTAACCCCCGAAATCCCATTCTTAGTTTGGATAGTAGGTTGCAACTTGCCTGCATAAAGCCTGAATCACTATTATCGCCAATTAGCAATATGTCGGTGAATTTGGGACGGAGGAAGTGGTAAGATGTTTTGGATCCCTTCCAAGAAAGGGAACTTCTCTATTTGATCATTTTATGGATCAACACCACGATCCTTTTCGTTGGAGGAGTAAGGCACCTCTTAAGGATGCTTTATTTGTTTGGACAGCTTCCTTAGGGAAGATTCTGACTATGGACAACCTAAGAAAACGATAGAGCATAGTAATCGATTAGGTTCCGTTTAGATACAAGAAGCATTTTATCTTATATCATCTCATCTCATCATCACAACGTTTCCAAATTTTCACACAAACTATAATAAACAATTCAACTTTTTCAAATCCCAAAACAATAATAATATTAAAAAATAATATTCTAACAATATTTTATTCAACTTCCAATTTTCATCTCAACTCATTTCATCTTATCTTAAATCATTATCCAAAGCACACCTTAGTGTTGCATGTGTAGAAATGGAGAGATAGTAGATCATTTGCTTCTTCGCTGTAAGGTGGCTAGGGACCTATAGGATGATATCTTCAGTAGAATGGGACTAGCATGTGTAACGCCCCAATGGAAGGCCCAAATCACATGGCCTATACTCCAAAAGGACTAGTCAATGATACCATCGGTATCGGAACATTATAAAGAACAAGAAATTCTCATTCTCAAGCAATGCGGGATCCCATATATCACCTATCTTTATCCTTATCATGTAGGGTATCACAGCATGGGTTATGCTTGGAAAGGTGGTTGATCTCCCTGCTAGTTGGAATTGTAGCAATATGGAAGATGGTTCCCATATGTCTACTGTGGTGCATTTGGAGCGAAAGGAAGCCAGCTGGAGAGGTCCATACAATGTCCCACAAATTGTAACATAATGAAAGATGGTCCCCATATGGCTACTGTGGTGCATTTGGAGGGAAAGGAACAATCGAAACTTTAAAGACAGGGAATGCTCACTGGATCAACTTATACGCTTCTTCTTCGATACACTATTGTTTTAGCAGGGCTCAATTTTCATGATTTTCTTGTATCTATTTTTAGTTCTTGACTAGGTATCTTCTCTTGTATGAGTCGTGTATACTTGGGCTATGCCTATTTTTAATTATTATAAATAACATTTATCTTACCTATAAAAGTAGTATGGGAGTGAACGAAATTCAAGGGCCTTGCAGACGTTGCCCGCTAAACTATGGGAGCTTGCCATAGCGCATTGACTATGCTTCTATGTTTGATGGTTTTTTTCCTTACTTTATTAGTTTCTCATATTTGGAATGTTATCATTTGTGCCTCAATTTGTTTCAATCAATTTACATGGTCCAATGGCATAGCAAGACATTCACTTCTTGTGGCATACATGCATGCTTAAACTGTTCTATGATCATTTAGTAGGCCATGGTCTTCGTTTTTGAAAGAGTTAAAGGGAAACTTTCCCATTTGATACTCAAACATTAATTTATATAGCCTAGCATGGAAAAAAGGCTGTATAAGCAAGCTGACTTCCAAGTGCTTTCTATCATATTAGATAACATTTTATTTAACCTTTATAATTCCTAGGCCTTGGCTCAAGTGCCAAGGGCCTTGGTTTAGGGGTACACTTCCCCAGGTGTAAGGTTTGGGCCCTTGGGTACAAAAAAAGAAAGAAAGAAATTCTAGGGGTCACATTCCATTGGTGAAAAGCCGATGATTTGCCTGATTTGTGTGATGTGGGCGTGTTACATGGTCTAGGGTTTAACTAGGTAAAAAACATGTTGCATTTGCATGGTTGCAGAAATTCTTCATCATAATATATTTATATATATATATTATGAAAAACAGGGTGTAATGGCTTAAAATTTTTCCTATTGATTTACTAGGCTCCATTTGGTTTCCCTCATTAGCCATGTGAATGTATCAGTTTGCCTTGGTTGGACTCCCTTGGCATGCTATCCTAACACATGGATGCACCTAATTCTAAATTTGGTGCTCATGCTACACCTTAAGGAGTTACTTCAGCTGTTATAGTTAATATTCTTCAACTTCTCAGCAATGTTTCGTTTAACTCATTAGGTAAGGGGATTTGATTTTCAAGTGTAATACTCTTCGTTGTGGTGTACTAGCAAGAAGATTTCGTGAGGTGTTGAGCAACACTTATGTTGTGGTTCTGATATCTAACTTAGGAATCAAATCGAATGCCTTAATTTTAAAAGGCCATGATAAATATTTATTTTTGTGACTTGGAAGCTCACCATGGTAGGGTCCTTCGGGCAAAAGGACTTGAACATTTGATGGATATATTAATTTTGGAATCAATAATTTGGAGAAGGTGTTGCCTAAAATTTCTTTGGTTGGACTGCATCTCTTAGGAAAATATTGACTATGGAAAACTTAGGCCTTGTTTGTTTTCGCAGATGATATGAGATGAGTTGAGATTAAAGTTAAAAGTTGAATAAAATATTATCAGAATATATATTTTTAATATTATTTTTTTTTTGGTATTTGAAAAAATTGAATTGTTTATTTTATTTTGTGTGGGAATTTGAGAAAGCTGTAATGATTAGATGAGATGAGTTGAAAGAGGCCTTGAGCGTGAACTCATTGTGATGGATTGGTGCTAGATGTGTTAGAAGAGTGGTGAATTTGTGGATCAAGGCAAGGATGTTATGGGCTGGGGTCTTTAACAGGACTGGACTTGCATGGGTGATGCCTAGGAGGGTGGTGGACTTGTTTGCTTGTTGGAATGGGCTTCGGGGCAATTCCCAAATTGCTGATGTATGGATATTGATCCTTTATGTCTCACGTGTTGTATTTGGCTTGAAAGGAATGGCCAGTGCTTTGAAGATAGGGAATGCTCTCTGGATGAGTTAAAAAGTTTCATTTTCCATACTTTATATCTTTGGGCTTCTGCCAGTGTTTTCAACGGAGCCAGCTTACATGACTTTTTGGTATCACTTTCTAGCTCCAAACTTGTGACTAGGTGTCCTCTGTTGTATACTTTCTGTGGACTTGGGCTATGCCTATTTACTTGTTTCAATAAATATGATTTTACTTACAAAAAAAACATTAGTCTTACTAGAATTGATTAACTTGTCTAATACATGATACTTGTCAGGGTGCAGCCTAGTGGTCAAGGGGGAGCTTGAGATGAGTTGTATAGTTAGACATCTGGCGGGTGGGGCGTGTATACGGGGTTACTCCCCAGAGGGTCTGAACAACATTCCCTGTTGAGTGTACACGTCTTAGAAAAAGACTTGTCCTATACATAATGGCGTGTGTTCATTTTTCAATAACAACATGGAATCTTCTTATTGTTTGGAAAAAATATGTTGAATGCCTTTAGCTATCAAGTCGTTGGAATGAAGTTTCCACATACCTTTTTGCCTCAACCACAGGAATGCTTGGACCTTAGAGGTCATGTACTTTCAGTATTGAATTTGAAATTGCTCCTGCAATAATTCTAGGATTGGTCATAGCTACTAGCTTTTAAATTCTTGGAGCTTTTAAATTTTAGGATTTAACTTGCAATGAAAATTAAATTTTATGATACTGTTCTTTTTTTTTTTTCTTGGCTGATGATACTGCTCTTCTGTGTAGTTGTGTAGCACTCTTTTGTTCTCTAATAAAGTTTGTCTATCTTACAAAAAATATCTATAATAATTTATTGAACTTTACCTACTATACTGCAATCTGAGTGTGTAAATAGAATTCTGGATGTATCTGTTTAATATCAAGATAATGATTCAATTGTATATTAATTTCAAAAGGATTTCACACAACATCATTGCTAATGCAAAAAGCTTCATAAAATTCTAATATTTCCATATGTTTTGAATCATGCAGTTGAGAATGTCCAAATTGATTACGAATGTGTTCTTGTAAAGAAATATTTCCTTTTAGGTTTGTCTGACTTGCAACCATAGGGACTAGGGATAATCCAAAATGATATTGCCTAGAAGGTTTTGACTGAGACTTTAAGGTAGAGCAATTGAATTTATATGCACATATTTGGTGCTTGCATGTGCATGTGTGGTGCAAAAGGCAATCAAGGCGCAATGTGGTGATTCAGTGGAACATTTTGCTCCAGCCTTTACTGATGTTGAATTTTCAGCCTACCCAAGGACTTGGAATGCTACGTGGTCCTACTAGTGCCTTGAGAAGGGCGCAAGAGGTTTGAAGCATATATAGCCTTTTGGGCTATTTAATGTGTTAATGGGAAAGTGGAAGCCCACTCGATAAAGCCCACTTATTCCAGTTCAACATTAGTTAATGGCAAACTCTAGCCACTTACCAAAAACAAAAAGAAATGCACACTCTGACTGGAAATTTAAATTTAAATCTCAGATCAATCTAATCAGAAATGTGATTTCGAAACTTTTAGCTCCAGGACAGCTATGCTCCAAAAGGTCCATTAAAATTTTCTAAATAATGAAATAAAATATCCTTGCTGTAACAAATTGATTTTTCTTTATTGGTGAACAAGGATTTTATTGATGAGAATGATAGGAATAGCCATGTACATATACAAGAGCAATACCCATGTTGTAATGAATTGATATTTGAGGGATGCATGCTACCGTGCCATTCCTCAAGTATGCACTTGTTCTTATTTATTGTGACGTTGTAAACATGTGAAGTCTATATTATTGGGCTAGCTGTGATAATATTGTAAGTTCTGTTGCTTTCATATATATATATATATATATCGTAAGTTCTGTTGCTTTCATGCAAGAGTTACTGGTTTTTACTGTTCATTTGTGGAGATGCTGGTTAAAAGGTCTGAATTTTATTTTTATACCGTGACCTAAGGAGCTTAACACCCTTGTTGACCTTTAAACTGATGCTCTTCTTCTGAATGCAGGTTCCACTAGCTCCCTTGCACAGGGATGATGGCCCCCCCTTTTCCAACAGTATCTGGCAGAATGAATCGCAGGGAGTTGTTGATCATCTGCCTGAGCGAGGAATCCCTACCATGATTACATGGAGCTATGGCGGTTCCAATGTTGCCATTGAGGGATCTTGGGACAACTGGAAATCAAAGTAAGCACTGGTCACTTTTTAATCATAATTGACTTATCTTGTGACATGTACGTGACATGTTGGGCAAAGTATGTGACATGTTCCATCTCATTGCAGGAAATTACTTCAGAGATCTGGTAAAGACCACTCAATTCTTTTGGTCCTGCCATCAGGTATATTCCATTACAGGTTCATTGTTGATGGTGAATGGAGATATATCCCAGATCTTCCTTTTGTAGCTGACGAAATCGGCCGTGTTTGTAATCTTCTCGATGTTCATGTATGTGTCTTGCTTCTCCTTCATTTAGCCTCTATATTCTTCTCGAGTTTGTTGTCTTTATCCCACAGTCAAGATCATTCAGGTGGCAGATGTAAGAAGGCTGTGTATGTTCTGAAGCATGCCAATCAGACCTGTAGTTGTGACAAAGAGCAAGAGAGACGGAGATTGACAAGAAAATGTTATGCGAGCATGTACATGGGCTACTTGTAATAATCTAAATGCCATGAATGGAAATGGAAGTTTCGCACGGACATAACAACACTAATACATGCAGTAGGGTAATTAAGTCGTATTGAGTAAGAATAATAGTAGTTACACTAACCAATTAATTAATGTGACACCAATCAAGGAGCTGGATCACCATTACTTTAACCAATTTTAAAATTTATAATAACTAGGAATGTCACAATTAAGTTAGTCAAATTACTCTAAAAAAAACTTTCTTCGATGACATCACTGTTTTGGACTTCTTTCTTAGCCGAGATCTAAAGAATTATATGGTTAAGATCTATTTTCATACACCGCTATTACAATCATCTAACTTTCCTCTGTTAGCTTTTGTTGTTTTGTGCAGGATCATGTGCCTGAAAACCTTGAGAGCGTGACTGAGTTTGAGGCTCCACCTTCACCAGACTGTAGCTATAGTCAGGTTTTACCAGCAGAGGAGGATTTTGCAAAGGAGCCTGTGGCTGTTCCGGCCCAACTGCATCTAACTGTCCTGGGTATGGAGAACTCAGATGAAGCTTCTTCTTCAAAGCCTCGGCATGTTGTGCTCAATCACGTTTTCATGGAGAAAGGTTGGGCTTCTCAGTCTGTGGTTGCCTTGGGACTAACCC
This sequence comes from Pterocarya stenoptera, assembly GCA_003123785.1. Lineage (NCBI taxonomy): Eukaryota > Viridiplantae > Streptophyta > Magnoliopsida > Fagales > Juglandaceae > Pterocarya > Pterocarya stenoptera. Next base: position 160,550 of record QEOT01003316.1, on the reverse strand, counting down.
ATCGGTTCGAGTCTAAATATGTCACGGTTGTCCTCTACAAACCACTCAAAAGGTAGAACTCCTACTTTTGAAGCTCAATTCTGCAAATCAAAAGATTGAAAAATGATTTTACAGTTAACCGTGAAGGTATCTTTGTCTATAGAACAGCTCAATATTTTAACTCAGTGACCATGTTCTGTCACACAGCACACCTTAATTTCATCCTTTGCTTATGGACCCGCTTTTCCTTCCTGTAAATAGTGGAAAACAATGATCAACTTTCCACAGCTTCTTTGTTTTTCTTTTTTTTTTTT
>QEOT01003316.1:107037-137658 GCA_003123785.1 Pterocarya stenoptera | reverse complement strand
GTTAAGGCATCAGAAACATTGGCACCAAAGGAGGACTCTGCAATACTGAAAAACATTGCTATCGAATCTTCTTGTAACAAATTAGTGTGACTAGGTTAAACATGTTTCATTGCCTAATTGGTTGTTCTCTGACAATTCTGTTATGTAAAGGTCTATATATTGTACTGGCATGTATTGGATATGTGTGTGAGGAAATACAAAGAATCAATGGCATTATTCGAGAGCTAACTGTTCTTTGGAAACTTTACACAAACACATACTGTGCTTTTATTTGCTTTATCAAAGCCAACCTTCATTTTGATGAACTCCCCCATGCTACGTCATCCTTGTCTATATTAATCTCCTCCACCGTTCCAATACTCGCCCCAATCATTCTTACCACCCTCTCATTCATTGCACGCAGTGGAAGGTCGTAAAATCTAATCCAGAAAGCCGCCTTTCTTATCTTTATTTTGTTGGCTTGTAAATTTCCTTCAAAGTTTTGCATCAGTACCAGGTGTCTATCAAAAGACCATGATCCCTCACATTGCACTCGTGCCTTTTCCCTTTGATCTTCGAATTCTACCAGTAGCAGCTTGGATCCCAGTTCCTTAAACCAAATCTTCTTTACAGGTCTCCAAATTCTCTTTAGAGTTTGCTTTAAAGCCTCACAGTTGTAGAATTTATCCGTGAGTAGAGATACCAACAAACAATGTTCTCCCCTTTGCTTAGTTTCTTCTAACAGCACCTCTTCCACAATGATTTCCTCTTTCTCTTGTTCCGAGAATGACAATCGTTGACATAATTCTTCAAGAGACTCTTCCATTATGGAGGAGCCCGTAACCTGTACCAGGACAGGGAGCAGAAGTTGGGGTCAAAGAAATGGCTAAAGAATTCTTAATACTGTAGCTTATAGTTTGGATGAAAACAATTTAGCTAATTCAATGTGGAGGAAATATGGATGATATTTGCTAAATTTGAAGATGAAAAGACGTTTGGCTAATCCAATGCTAATTGTCTTAGGAAGATGTTCATAATCAAATGGTTAAAAAATGAGTATTTAAGAAAATACCCCTAAATTATAAAAAATTGCCACTAAGGTCCTAAATTTTTACTATTTGCAAACAAACCTCAAGTTTAACCAACTTCATGGACCTCATAATTTGGATATTTTACCATTCATACTCTTAGAATTTTAAAATTCAAAATGGAACTAGCTCAAACACTCCCAACCCATGGCATGCACTCTAGTTGATGCCTAAGTGTGATTTCAACTACTAATCCCTACGAATGCATGCATATGAAATTATCTTTAGTCACAAACAATCACTATAGTCCTTAATGTTATGATAAAGTCTAATTTTTTGGTTAGTAAGTTCATCCCAACACTTAATCATGGCTAAAAACCTTAATTTTCATTAATCCTTCATTAATCAAGCATGATGCTCTTAGCCTAAATCACCAAGGCATGCTTTCAAAATTCACCCAAAATATGTATTTTCATTCTTATCCCAATCACAAGATCTTCTAATTGCTCATTGATCAAACCTAGGTGAAATAAATCAAAACTTCATAAAATAAGCATGATTTAATCAAAACCGTGCATGCTTGATACTTAACACAAGGTAGAATTAAAACCTATCATGACATGATTCTAATCTCAAAAATAAACCATTCCATGATCATTCTAAGACATTAATAAATCATATCAAAACATACTTAAGATGTGCCATAGCTAAATTTCCACTTCAAATAATTGAAACACTTAACCCATCCTTAATGAACTCGATTTTGAATCAAGCATGGCAACCTTATCTAAACTTAACCAAAATTTATTCTAATACTAGAAAACAAGACTTGACATGCAAACTAAGATCTAGAGAAATAAAACTCACAAATCTCGTGGCCCACTCAAGCTTCAAACACAAGAACACCAAGAACTTCAAGAACACTCAAGCTCACACACACTATTTGATTTTTCTCAAGAACTAAGGGGGAGATGGATCTCAAATGCTCAAAAGGAGATGGAGTTGAAGTGTGGAGGAAATGAGGGGGTGAAGGGGCTTTTTATAGGTAGCCAAAAGGGAGGGGACGTTGGCCTTGGTCCATGGGGATTGGTTGAGGTGGGAGGTGGTGTAAGAGGGCAGATTTTTCAGATTGTAATCCATCAATTTGTGTCACTTGTGCAGAACGAAATAGTGCCCTAAACCACAATATTTTCATCACTACAGGTGCTATAGTGCTCCTATGGGTGTGGATCAAGTCGTGTTGCAGAGGAAATAGAAGAAAAACCAACCGTGGGGCTAACAGGTTGAAAGTGGTTTTCTTTGGACAGTTTTGTTCATTGCCTTCACTCATCTTTTTGACTCATCATCATGGCTGATTTTTATAGGTGCAATGTCACTTCTTGAAGGCTTTTTCAGGTGGTAGAAGGTGGAGGGTTGGCTGACAAGTGATCATAGAGGTGCAACTCAAAGAAGATGATGCAATGGAGGGTAGTTGCTGAAATGGAGTTGTGAACAAAAGCCTTTCAGTTTTGGTGCCTTCTTTGGGTAGAAAAACATGGTCAAAGGCTTATGATGGCCATGAAGGCCTCTTGAGGATTGGGTGGTGCTAGAGGTGGCATGAGGTAATGGCTTAGCCATGGCAAATGGGTAGTTGAAACTCAACCAATTCAGTTTCTATCCAACTAACTTCCTAGGTGCAATCGGTTTTGGCTATTTTGTTTGGTTTTTGAAACCAATCTAGTCTAAGGCTTGGTATAGGTTTAAAAGGTTCATATGAAGTGCTAAAGGACCATAATTCCCTTGAGTAAAAGGTACAGATAGATTGGGCTTAAGGGCAAAACATTCCATGCACACAAAGGGCACACATGTGTGCTGATTGATGTAGTTTGGGATTTTATATGTCATTTCTTCTAATGACATGTGTGGAGATTTATCTAGGGTCTTAGTATGATCTAAAAGTGATGTAATTGAATAATAAAATAAGAAAATCTCAGATCAAATGGTTAAAAAAGATTAAGAAAGAAAATTAAGTTCAAAACATGGTTTAAATATTACTAATCTTGGATAAGTTGATTAATAGTCTTAACCAATTTTAAAACTTAATTTGGGTATTTAGGGTATGACATGGGCTTGAGGAAATTCATGGTATGGTGTATTGGGCTTTCAAATTAAAGAGTGAAATAGAACAAAACAATGCTTTGGGCCTTGTGGGCTTAAAAGGGCCTTGAATGGGTTAATGGTCCAAGGGCTTTTGGGTTTGAGTGTATGAGGGCCTTGTTTTCAAATTTTGAAGTATTAAAAGAGACCTTAAGATCTACAAAGATGAGGCTTGAAAGGCTTACATTGATATAATTGGGTCATGGGTCAAATCTATCCCAAGCTTGGCCCAAAGTCTTATGTCTTCCTCATACTTGGGCCAAGGCTATCCTACAAAGTCTTGCACTCCTATAAGGCTTGTTTTATGGCTTCTGAGGATTTACCTATAAATGTCCTAAGGTTCTAACGGCCGTAATAGGATTACTAATGGACTTCCTTCTCTAATCCTTCATGCTTAATAAGTTGGGCTTAATATCTTCACTCTTACTAAATTAGGCCCAATGGCCTTATGTCCTTTTCATGTGGCCTATTTTCTAGTGTCTTTCAAGATAGGCTTAAAACTTTATATCTCCCAAGTTGGGCCTAAGACTTTTAACATCTTAACCTTATAGCCCATCACATTATTAGTGCATTAGGGCCCTAAAATCTTATGTCCATCAAGTGGGGCCTAAAGTCTTATTGTCTTTCCTAAGCCGTTATACCCAGAAAGCTTTTTAGGTGGGGTGTTACAACATTCATCACCATGATATAGTCCTACTACAGCTTCTACCATTCCAAATGGAATGGAAGTTGAAACTAATAGAGTGAGATTCATTGAAATCTCAATAAGTTAACAACCAATATACACAAAGATAGCACAGACATGACAAATAATAAACCTGAAGTGAATGCATGAGATGCGAAGAAAGTATTTGCTTGTTCATCTAGATTCTTCAACATTTTTCAAAGAATTCAGATATACATGTTCTTACAGAGAACATTTAATACATTTTCTTTTCATTTTCATTTCATTTCTTTCTTAACCTATAGTAACAGGAGAGAAGAATAAACTTTGTGAGTATGCCGCCAACAACTGAGTTTTGCTACTTATCATCNATTATTATTATTATTATTATTATTATTATTATATATGATGATCATGCTTGCTTAAAAAAAAAAAAGTGACCAGTGCTATATATGCTGGTCTCTGACTCTCTAGGGACAAGTGCTTCCACATTTCAATTTTTTGAGAGAAGAGTTCCAAAATAATTCTGCAATAATTTTTGATATACCAAAGTACTTTCCTTATCTAAAATCTGTTAAAGAGTTCATGGAAATCGCTGACATGATTTTTTTTTTCCTAGGCAAGTAAGTATATTTCATTAGAAAAGATGATACAAGAAGAGGGAGTGGGGTTCCCAATAAATACCCAAGAACAATAACAACAGTGCAAAGTGGCGGAAGAAAAAAGTGAATTTTTGCGACCAATTTCTTGGTCTTCACCCATGTCCTACAAAGAGGACGCCGTCTTAAAATACAGAAATAAGTTGTTTGTAAAAAATTGCGAATAATGGAACTACCGCTGGTAGTGATGGAACCTCCGCTGAAAGTGGTGAGAGTGGCGGGTGCATTGTTACTTGTTGTCTTGAGATGATTTTTGGAGAGATCCGCAGTCCCTTATTTGAGATTATGGTTTAGGGAAAGCGATAAGATAGTGAAAAATTCGGCATCGGGTGGATTGATCTGGTGATCATCTGCATTCCCTCGCTCCTGTGATGGTGTGTGGTAGGCACATGCTGGTGAGATGGAGGCAGGATGGCCTAGATTTAGAAGATCTCGGCGAGACGAAACTGCTAGTACGGCGTGTGTAGCAGTCGAAAGCGTGGCGGCACGTGAGGAACAAGCGCGAAAACAAGCCGAGCGTGAGGGCAACGTGCCGTGCTTTTTGGCGCGACTCCGCTCCATCCTAGTTGATCGACGGTTGTAGGATGAGGTGGTGAAGCGCATGTAGTCGGATGGTGATCAGAGAGCAGCAAATCTAATCAAAACTGAACTTGTTGAGGGATGAGGAAAAAAACACTACCTTGAAAATGTATGCACAGTGCAGAAATGGAAAGAAGAATGAGAGGAGGGTGAGAGGCACATCTCCACCCTTCTCTCCGACATCAGCTCTCACGGGAGGCAAAGGTTTTCTAGAGAGAAGTAAGATATTTCTCTCTAAGGAAAAGGCCAAACACTCCACGTAAACTATGATACGTAGGATTCCGACATGACGTTTACATACAAGGGTAAGACCAATTGCATTACCATATATACATGTTATGTCAGCTTTTAATAATTTTAAAACTGCCTGTCAACATGCCACTCGAATTTTTAACTAGAAGAAAAAATAAAAAATAAAAATAAAAATTGTATTTCTAAAAATAAAATATTCCATTAATAAAATAAAATAAAATAATTAAACAAGAAAATTAAAACCAAGACAAAAATAACCTAAATTAATAAGAAAAAAACTTACAAAACAAAATTTTAAATAAAATTAAAAAAAGAGGAAAATTTATAATTTACTTACAAGAGTTAAGAATAGGAGAGAAACCAAGAAATTTGAAAAAAACTGTTACGAAAAAAAAGAGAGTAAAAAATAAAAGGGCCACAGGCCCACAAGTAGCTCTTTTGATCTTTTTTTAGGGAATGTTTGGATTTAAAAACACTTCCAACTCATTTAGGCTACGTTTAGATGTTGAGTTGAGTTAAACTGAATTGAACTCTTTATGAATAAGAGTGAGTTGAGATAATTGAGTGAGTTTTGTAAAGTCCATTTAAGATGAGTTTAAGTGTGTTTGAATATTAAGATGAGTTTAGATATATTTATACAGAATTATAAATATATGGGACTCACCTAACATGATATGTCACAACTGGCACAATCGGTAAACAAAAAAAAATTAAAACCATGCAGCCGCATTCCATTCTTTCACATTTGTGTAAAGCTAGCAGATGGAAACACGAAAATGAAGGATGGAAAGAAGAAACCGAGGTATGGAAAATGAAATAATAGAAAAGGTGATATGATGTTTGTCAGTGTGGGGCCCAAAGATGAGTTGAAAATTGAACTACATTCAATAAAAGTGAAACTTATGTTTGAATATTGGATGCACTCTAAAAATAAACTCATCTTAAATGAGTTCATCATCCAAACGAAGCCTAATCTCATCTCACTAATCATTATATTTTTTTAAACAAAATATAATAAACAATTCAACTTTTTCAAATCTTAAAATAAAAATAATATTAAAAAAATATATTTTAACAATATTTTATTTAATTTTTATCTTATCTCAACTCAACTCGCTATCCAATTTCACCTTTTTTTTTTCAGTTTATTTTTTTTTTATTCGTTTAGATACGTTTGAGGACTTCATAAGAATCGCAACAAATAGTCTTTAATTCGCTTATTAAACTCTATAAATCTACTGTTTGTATAATATAGCTTAGAAAAAAAATACCCTAATCAGTATCGAACTACGCACAAAAGTCAACATCCATGCAGTAACACCAGTCTTCCGCCGGACTGTGTGATGTATCCATCCATCCAAACGAGCGCTACTCCTTTTATTTTATTTTATTTTATTTTTTTAATTTATTTAATTTATTTTATTTAATAGTTAAAGAAATAATTATTAATAAAATTATATATTTTTTTAATTTTTTCTTAACAATTAAAAATGATAAAAAAAATACATAAAATAAAATAATAAAAAATAAAAATTTTAAATATGTCGTAAAGTAGCAAAAAAGTGACAGCCTAGTAGAAGGATATTAAGGCTGTGTTTAGATGTTGAGCTGAGTCGAGTTGAGTTCTTTATGAATAGTAATGAATTAAATAATGGAGGGAGTTATGTGGGGCTATCTAAATTGTATGTTTGGATGTTAAGATGAGTTTAGTATTTTTTATAAAAAATTGAAAAAGGTTGTGGGTCCCACGTATAAAGATGTTTTAAGTTAAAAAAGATAATGGGTCCCACGTGTAAGAAGGTTTTAAGTTGTGATGAGTTTAGTAATTTAAGAATTGGATATTTAAATGTTAGACTCAGTTTAAAATTAGACTGAACTCAGTTTAAAATTAGACTGAACTCAGTTTGGAACCAAATGGAAGCTAAGCCTATCATTATCTTAACATTAATTGGCGGCCATTTAATAAATTTTATTTTTTCCTCCATTCTGACTTTCAGTGCCATTCCCATTTGAAAGCTCCATTTTAATTTGCTGATTCCCTCCCTTGACCGCACTGCCACCAAGACTTGCATTTCTCCAACAACGTGCAGTAATTCTCTGGCTTCCCAGTCAAAGTGTTGAACATATATTTAGCCATTGGATTGGAATACCTTATTTTTATTCATTCAATTGCCTGCCCCACTTTCGAGTCCTTTTGACCAACCATCTATTTCAGCTGCAGCTGCCATTTTCGACATTTTCTCTATATGAAATGGACTGCATGCATTCGATATACATACTTGCATATATATATATACATTCATTTCATTTTTCCATGGGACTTGAGGACTGCTGCCTCTCATGCAATCAATAATGGGAAACTGCTTCGGATCACAATCTGCTAAGTGTGCTCATGCTTCTTCGAATTTTTCTGGTGACTACTTCCTTTGCTCAATATTTCTTCCCTCTTTTTTTTATTTATTCTGTAATCTTTACTGTTTTATCTCTTCCAATTTGGTTGAATTCTGAAAGACTTGTTCTTGAGGATATGAGCTTCAGAATTACAATGATGCGATTATGGTTTTTACTATTATTCCATACATATTTGAGTTGCTGCCTATCTGAATGTATTTCAAACTTTTTCTGGGTTTTTTCTGTATTTTTTCCATCCCTCAACCCTCTGATCTCTTTTCTTTTCAGGAAGTACTACAGAGCGTCATTCCAAGGCAAAGCTTCAGGATTCCACCGCTTCATGTGAGAAAACAGGACCTTTGGGAAATTCGAAAACAAAAGCTTGTATAAACTGCAAGGCCGATGCATCTATCAGCAACAAACTCAAGTCCTTTAGCTTCATTGATCTGAAGAATGCAACCAAGAATTTCCCCCCAGAAAGTTTACTTGGAGAAGGAGGGTTCGGGTGCGTATTCAAAGGATGGATTGATGAGAACACTTTGGCTCCAACAAAACCAGGAACTGGGATGGTGGTGGCAATAAAGAGACTCAAGCCAGAGAGCTTTCAAGGCCACAAGGAATGGCTTGTATGTCTACTGCAACGTTTTGACTCTAAAATTAAGCTGTTTTTTTATCTTCTCCTTAATTTGGGGCGCCCTTAGCAAATCTTCAACTCTAAATTTGGTCTGTTTTGAATCTCTCAAATTGGCAGGCAGAAGTGAATTATCTAGAACAGCATCACCATGAAAATCTTGTGAAACTCATTGGTTACTGCTCAGAGTCTGAACAAAAACTCCTCGTATACGAATTTATGCCTAAAGGAAGCTTGGAGAATCATTTATTCAGAAGTAAGTACATACATCATCCTCGTCAATCTAAAGTTTACTCAGTACCCTGTTCGCGTTTATTTATTTATTTATAATTCCTGATAGATTTAAATGCTGCATTTCTTGCATTGGCAAGCTACTCCATCGATATATAGTGTAGATTGCTTTCCAATTAGTTTGAATAACTAATTCATATTCACGGCGACGCCTTGTGGGTTTTAGGGTAGTTCCCTAGGCAAAAATGTCCAAGCTGATGTATGGAGGGAATGAAATGATGGGAGAAAGTCTGTGCAAGTTCTTTGCAAAGAAAAAAAAAAAAAAAGAGATTCACCTGAAATAGTAATTTTACGTACAATCGTGAAGTGCGTAAACGTCGCGTAATTGTTTTGAAAATAATGAGGTCTATCATTAAAAAATTAATTTTTTTCATGTGCATCTCATATTTTATTATTTTTTTCAAAACCATTACAAATTACACAATTCACAGTTATAAATATATTTTTCCTTACTTTTTACTTATTGAGGCCGGAATATATCTAACATGGGTAATTCTACATACAGTCGTGGAATGCACAAACACCATACAGTCACTTTGAAATGGAGTGGGGTCCACTATTAAAAACTTAACTTTTTTTCAAGTGGGTCCCATCTTTATTCACTTTTTATCAAAGCGATTGCACGCCGCTTGCACACTCACGACTATATTTATCATTTCTCATCTATAACATATATCCTGAAATGATTTGACAAATTATTTCTCGTTATATCAGCGGGGTAAATAGTATATTATACACACCAACATGCAAGTAAAAAAAAGTCCATTTTTCATTCTTTTTTCCCCCAAATTCAACCTGCACATCATGACTATAAAGACAAGTAAAACGTGTGTTCTCATGTTATTATTGTTGTTTTTCCCTTTTTATTGATCATTTCTCCTTTCGATCATTAGGAACACGTGAAATATAATTGGTATATATAATGTGTCGCGGCACAAGATGCTTGAAAGACTGTAGATATAGAGAAAGTGCCTGTTTTACGTTCAGGAGATTTACTATTAACTAGTCACTATTCATTCTTACACTTTATATTTATAGTTTTTTCTTTTCATAAAGTGTGAGAGTATTTTTCATAAGATGTGGGGTGTGAGGTGATGAATAGTAGTTGATGAGAATAATTTTTTTATATTTATTTCTAAAGAGAAATGATTGTTACAGTTTTTAAATAGACAAATCTTATATAAATTCTTGGAAAAAGTGGATTCCAATTTAGAAAAGATTAAAAAACTATTTTTATGAGTAGGATTCACTTTTTTATAAGAAAAATACTATGCTCACAAAAGATTTCCACTAAAATCTTTCTACCAAAATTTTATTTATTTATTTATTTATTTTTATTTTTTCTTAATGATTAAATAAGTGTTTTTAAATAAATATATGATTTTTTTATTTTTAAAAAATATCTAAATACTTTAAAAAAATTGTGCAAGAAAAAGTTAAAAAACTAAGGACGTTGCTACATCCACAGAAGCTTTTTACCGAAATCTTTTACCGAACGCTTAAAATCTTTCTTTTATGTTTTTTTAATTTTTCTTTCACTATATTTTTAAATTATTTAAATATTTTTTAAAAATAAAAAAAAATCACATATTCATTTAAAAACACATACTTAATCATTAAGAAAAAAAAAAAAACATTTTCGGTAGGCATGTTTTGTGAGCATAATGTTTTCCAAAAAAAAAAAGAGTTAAAGTGTTCGTTAAAAAAAATTCTCTGTAAACGTTGTTACGTCATTTTTATAAATGACTTTTATAAAGTTTGTCAATTTGAAATTTGCAGTTAGCGTCTAAAGGGTGTACGATATAGGTAATAAGTGTACGTAGCTGTTGAAACAGTGTCACTTGCGAGGTTGGTAGCCCATGGTTGTCAAGAAAGAAACAAGTTTTGATTTCTCTTCCTTCCTTTGTTTGTTTTTAATTTCGTGAGCTGAAGTCATGAAAGTTACATCGAGACTTTGGGAGAGATAAAAATTTAAAAAATAAACAAGAAGGCAAGAAAATCAGGAGCAGTTAGAGGCAGCCACTTTATTATCAAGGGAATCTCTTTCCCATTTGCGCTCCAATAGACCTTCAACGTGTAACGAAACACACGTTGACATCATGATCTGTACTGTAGTACCATATATAATTTTTTAAAATAGGAACATTATTTATATTGCATGCATCACATCACATCATTCATGTCTCCATCAATTCATAGCAGAAATGTTAGAGTTCAAATGTATAAGAACTTGTTAATAATTATATAATAAAATAATATTATTTTAAATTTTACTTTTAATTTGATGGATTTAAATTTAATAAAAAATATTATTATATATGTTTAAAGTTGTCTATAAATTATTAATAGGTTGTAAGCCTATCACTACTATGTGAATTTATAATTTATAAAACTTTCAAATTAAACATCTTTTTTATATTTTATTGAACCATCTTGTAATTTTATTTTATTTTATTGATCTAATATCCCAACCTTTTACATGTTAAAAAAATATTTTATTATATTGTCTTTATCACCAACAATCCACTCAATTTTTGAAATTAAGATTTGTAAAATAAAAGTTTGAAGACAATTTTTTTAAAAAAAAAAAAAAAAAGGACTTTTCATCTTATCCTTGGGATCTTGTTATTGATTTCTCATTATTTTACTATTTTATTTTCCCACCACTTTAACTCTTTTATAATTTTGATCATTACTACTTTTCCAATAGAGAAAAAAGACTACTCATATTATTGTAGTTATTGACTCTTTGTGATTTACCCCTTTGGTTACCTTACCTCTTAGCTATTCTGCTTTAAACTCTTTTGCATTCCCACCGCTTAATTATACTTTTATTGGTGTATAAAAATTGCATTTTTCTAAAGATGACAAGAATGTTTTTGCATTTTAGGTTAGGTTTTGATGTTGAAATGAAAATTTTTAGTTTGATATGAATGTTAAAAATTGAATAAAATATTATTTTTTAATATTATTATTATTTTGATATTTGAAAAAGTTGAATTGAGATTTAGAAAAGTTGAATTGTTTATTATATTTTATGTAAGAATTTGAAAAAGTTATAATGATGAGATAAGATGAGAATTTTGTATTTTAAAAATCTTCCAAACCTAACCTTAGACTCTTTGTGCTAGAAATTTTAGACAATTAATGTATGATAGTTTGAAATAATTGGAAAATCTGTTAATTAATATTAAATAACTTAAGTTTTAAAAATCTTAATATATTTCGTTCACTTTTTACAATACTTTATCTTACTCTCTCTGTTTTAATTTTTAAAAAAATATTAGATACAATCATAGAGTGTGCAAGAGCTGCGCACTTCCATTGAAAAAAGTTGATACATATGAAATTCACATAAAAAAATTATTTTTTTAATAGTGGACTTCACTCGTTTTCAAATAGAATGCATGACGTTTGCATACTCTATGATTGTATCTAGTATTACTAGTTTATTATAATCAATAGCCAAAAGATATGCATTCATACAACTAGTCTTCCAATTTTCAATGGACCGTGCCTGTTTACATCCTATGCATTTGATCTATCAACAATAATTTGCTGAGTTCTTAGTGAACTTTCCCATTTAAGAGATCCTATAAAGTGGTTAGCTAGATAGGTCTTTAATTTCCTTCAGATCAGTTGGAAGAGTAGAAAAGAGGAATCACTGCTGGAGAACTAGGACAAGCAACAAATCATTGACAAACCCAACAACATAATACATCAATCTATGAAAAACTAATATTCTAAGAGAACCAAAGGCACTATATGATCTGGTTTTTTTTTTTTTTTCAAGATTTAATTTGTTGAAGCGACTTCAGGTGACATGCCGTTTCAAGTTTCCTTCGACAGAAAGTAGAAAACTATATATAGACAACATGAGTTTTTGATGTTCCCAGGAAACAAAGACAAGCATGATTTGGAAATGCTTTCCTGACAAGCTTCCATGGCATTTCTTGATTTCTGCTATTCATGATCTTCCGAACTAAATAAGATAATTGGTTCTTGATTAAAAATACAAAGCCATTGTCTTCTTGTTCCGCAGAAGGTGTTCAACCGATTTCTTGGCCTACGCGGATGAAAATTGCAATTGGTGTTGCACGAGGATTAACCTTCTTGCATAGTTTAGATGCCAATGTAATCTACCGCGACTTGAAGGCTTCTAATGTTCTACTCGACTCGGTACGATCGATGAAATGCTATAATATATATACATATATATATATATATATATTTGTGTGTGGGTTGGTTGATCTTGTGCCTGACTGAGTATTGTTGAGTATTTTGTAGGATTTCAGCGCAAAGCTTTCAGATTTTGGCTTAGCAAGGGATGGACCTACTGGAGATAATACACATGTTTCGACCAGAGTGTTGGGAACTCAGGGATATGCTGCCCCTGAATATGTAGCGACAGGTAGACATGCAGTAACTCCCTGTCTAATCTTTAGCTGGTCTATCTTTATCAATAGGCTATATAATTTCCTAAACAAAAATACCATTAGGAAAAACCTATCCGGCCTTGTTTGGTTATATAGATAAGACTTGTTTGGTTACATAGATGAGATGATCATAAATGAATAGTCGTGAAATAGTTTATGAATAGTAGTAAAATGATTTGAGTTAAGATGTTTTATGAAATTTTGATAAATAAGAAAGAAAAAGTTGAATAAAAATATTATAAAGTTAAAATATTATTAAAATATTATTTTTTAATATTATTATTATTTTAAGATTTGAAAATATTGAATTATTTATTATATTTTGTGTGAGAATTTAAAAAATTTGTAATGATGAGATGAGATAAAATTGGTAGAGAGTATTACTGTATCCAAACGGAACCTAAGTTAAATGGAAAAATATAGGTTTTAATTAACTTTCAATCATATTCTTATAACACAGGTCACTTAACACCAAAGAGTGATGTATACAGCTTCGGCGTCCTATTATTAGAGTTACTATCAGGAAAACGGGCAATGAATGATGATAGAGGTGGGTTTGTGGATGAAACCCTGGTGGATTGGGCGAAACCATTTTTGAGTGACAGCAGACGAGTTTTGAGGATTATGGATACAAGGTTGGGTGGTCAATACTCCAAGAAAGGAGCCCAAGCTGCTGCTGCACTTGCTTTGCAATGTCTTCATATAGATCCCAAGAATAGACCTCCCATGATTGATATTCTAACCACCTTGGAAAGGCTTCCCACATCAACTGTTCTTCCCAGGAATCCCCAAGGTATGACTGACAATCATAGGGGAAAGCATTTGAATCACTCTCGCTAGAAAACAATGGAGAACTTACTCTGTAGTCCGTATTATGAAATGAGAAAAGATATTTGCATCTGTGAATTGTGCAACTGTCGCGTAATCGTTTTAAAAAAAGTGAATAAAACATGAGATTCACATGAAAAAAAATTAATTTTTTTTAATAGTGGATCTCACTCTTTTTTAAAGCGATTACGCAACGTTTATACATTTCATAGTTGTATGTAGAATTATACGTATGGAATATGTTCCCCATATGCATATAGCCACTTGGTTCTTTGGGATTTCTTTTGTTTCTTATTTTAAAGGGAAGACTCGTTATTCTTGTAATTATTGACCCCATGAGTGTGGCAGAATTTTATTGTATCTTCCTTCTCGTGGCTGATAATTAGTGAGTCTATGTACATCAAGCGATTCACTTTCTAATTAAGAGAACAAACAAATGTCTGTTTTCTTTTTTTCTTTTTTTAAGGTAAATGAGAATATCATATTATCATTGTTGAAAAATTGATGAGGTTTTTATCCAACCCATGATCTATCGAGCAACACCAATTGCTTAAATTCAAATTGAATCAACGGAGCATGAGAGTTTCGGAAGAGTACTTGTACGCTTTCGAGCATTTGGTCGGGTTGAGTCACTCCCGAGCACTCCCAAACTTCCTCCAAGCACGTCTAAGCTATTTTTGAACAATTGTTCGGGCCTTTGCCAAGCGACAAAGAGAATGGGTCTCGAGTAAGGGCGTAACCGATCCGGTTTTGTCTGATTTTAGACATATTTTAAAACCGAATCAGTATATATCGATTTTAAGATTTAAAGAACCGTTACCACACCGGTTAAATCCCAAAACCGGTACTTTCGATTTTACCGATTCCTGTCTCGTTCAGTCCGATTTTTTTGATATATTATATAGTATATATAATATAGTATATTTTATTATAGTACATAATAATATAGTGATAATATATTATAGTACATTATAATATATATTATAATTGTATTATAGACTACATATGGTGATATATTATAATATATAATGTAGTGATATATTATAGTATATTATAATATATAATGATATAGTATTAATATAACTATTAATATAATAGACTATAGTGATAATACATAGTTATTTATATAGAATTTTAAAATTTATTATTATTTTAATTAGTAATTTATCATATAATACAAAATTATTTTATATATAATTATATATATTATATATAAAAATTATATTTAATATAAAAAATCATATAAAAAATATTTTATACAATATAAAAAATTAAAAAATATATATATGAACCGGTCCGATCCGATTCTGTCCGGTGTTAGAAAAAGAAAAATCAGAACCAAACCGATTTTGAGCGGTTTTGAAAAAAATAAAACCAATACCGAATCAAACCAAACCCACCGATTCGGCCAGTCTAGTCCAATTTACCGATTTTTTTTCTCTCCCCTAATCTCAAGCACTTGCTCGAATTCTCATAACGTGCGAAGAGACGTGATCTGAGATAATTCTATTTGGATTATCAGATAATGGGTGGAACAGTTATCTAATAACTCTTCGCTTAATTTGAAAGTGCCTAAGTTCTCTTAATTACCATGGACTTTATATTAAAGAATTCTGTGTAAGTTCTTCCTTGGTGAGAATTTAAATATAGAGAGGCTCTCCTTACTCTAAAAAAATTACTGTTCGTGTAGCAATTATCTTAGAATTTTTAACTTTGAAGTGTAAAATTATCGTAAATCTCTAATAGCCTTCTGAATAACATAAACGAGTAATTTCGCACATTGGAGATCACGAGTCCCGATTTGGATTAAAAAAAATCATTTCATTTTATAATTATAATTTTTTTAAATTTTCACATAAAATATAATAAACGATTCAATTTTTTTAAATTTCATAATAATAATGATATTAAAAAATAAATTCTAACAATATTTTTTTTAATTTTCATCTTAACTCACTATCCAAACGACATCTAAAAAATATTATGGGAGAATTTGCTCAGCATGACGTATGTCAAAGAATACTCATCTACCGGTCATAATGGAAATATTAGGAAAACATATATTGAATAACACAATCATTATGGGTTTAAAAGTAAAGAAACCCAATTACATTCCAAAATCTGGAATGGAATATCAATTTGATTAAATCCTAATACATGTTTGATGCAATATTAAAACGTATTATCTATTTGATTAAGATCAGACTAAAAACTAGAACTCATTCTCAAATCTCAAATAATAAACCAAAGTGTTGAGAACGTGTTTCATTGCCACCACTTCACGATCACTTGCAACTAAAGAATAGACGGTTGGGAGGTTCGATGAAACATCTCCGATGCCTAAGTCAATGACTGGAATAATAATCGTGTAATTCTCAAGAATCGGATCTCTTTTACGTACTTGAGTTTTCTCTTTATATAGAGCTCACTGAACTACTTTTGTGATAATAGCTATCCACTCTTTGAATTCAAATATGGAGATGAGGGTTTATCCCTTAAACTCAAATAATAATTGCTTTTATCCTTTGTTACCGCTGAGTGGTTACTCAGTCGGTATTGGTAGGCTGATCGGGCCTTCCAGATGTTATTGGGCTTTTTGGTAATGGGTCACAATTTAGGCTAAGATTAAGGCACATGTCCATGTGGGGACTAATCGGTCGGGATGTCCTCTCCAGTTATCCCGTGAAATCTCATTACACATGGCGTGATGGGACTTAAGCCTATGTGCCGTTTTGTTTTTCGAAGTCTATCAGTGCACCGTTTCATCTCCACTCCTCGGGCACATCAACTGTCATTTCAACTCCTATTTAATACCTGTCTTCCCTCTTTTTTTCAAACTTCTTCTTCCTTCGCATTTCTTGCATATCTTTCTGAGTTCTTGCCCTCTCTCCCTCTCGCGAATCTCTGAGGTCTTTCATGGCTTCTTCCTCTTCCAAGAGTAAGGTTGTGGTTTCGGCTCACAGTTCTTCACCACCCCGCGACTTTCCTCCTCAAATCGCCGCTGCTCCTCCGACATCTATATTCATGGGCTCTAGTTGGTCCTTGACTATGTCTTCTCGTGACCTAGAGAATGTTCGAGATACTTTCAACTTCCTGATTCTGTGGTGTTGGCCGTGCTTACTCCGAATCAGAGAGCCATCGATACAAAAGGTATGGTCGTTTCTGTCGCTCTCTACTTTGCAATGTTTACTATGAGGTTTCGATTGCCCTTTGTGAGACCAGTTCGTGACATATTAGACATCTTAAGGCTCGCCCCTGCTCAATTGGTGCCCAATGCCTGGAGGATTCTGGTGGCTTGCTATGTTTTGTGGTGAAGGGTGCTGGAAAATGTTGGCGATGAGTACCTTGACCTAACAGCTCGTGAGTTTTTGTCTCTACATGGGTTTAGGCGTTTGGAGGGGAACGTTTGTAGTTTTAGATCTCGTAGCAAATTGGTCAAATTGGAGCATAATTATTCCCACGCCAAAGAGTGGGGGAATAAATTTTTCTTGATTTCTAGTTCAGGTTGGGAATTTCCTGCCAATGAAGCTTCCACTTGGGAATTCCCCATTAGGGCTCGTTGGTCTCCTGTTCCCGACTCTAATGACTTTGAGATTATCCTTTCTCCTCGTGAGGACACCCGTATAAAGTTAGTAGAGTCCTGGGCCCAAGCCCATTCCAAGTTATGCTTCTCTGATGCCCTTTTAACACTGAGTAATATTGAGAAGTATTTGATGGTTCCTAGCCGGGCCCATATATTTGGTCCGGAATTTTTGAGGGCTCGTATCTTGCCTCGCTCAGACAAGTCCATTTCATCCAAGGGTGGTTCTTTACTTCCCTCTGTGCCAAGTGGAGGCATAAAATTAGCAACTTCTCAGAAAAAACTAAGTGGGGCAAAATCTTAGGCCGCTAATGTTAAGTCGACTTCTTCTCGGGAAAAATTGAGTTAAACGACTTCTCAGGCAGGTGGAAGCACCGAGTTGGCTATTTCTGGGAGAAATTGAGTAAAACGGCTTCTCAGGTAGGTGGAACCACCGAGTTGGCTATTTTTTGTGGATCCACCAACTCTTTCCCTGAATGAAGTTATGTCCTTGGCCGAAGAAGATATTAAAGAAATAATTGAGGCAGAGATGGCCACCGAAGCTGCTACTGAGCCTTCATCGGCACCAGTTGAAGATTTGCAACAGAAAGGTGATAACACTCCACCAGAAAAGGACATTGTGATTTGAATCCCATCCTCCTTACAGCACCTCCATCCACTCCTGCGATCTTCCAACCCTTTGAAGCTTTTATGCCTTTATTGATTTTGCCCACACCAATCGTTGTTGGGCCCTCTTATGTTTCCCTGGAATTTCCTGGGTTGGAACATGGCGAGGAGGGGAGTGTTGAAGAGATAGTAGCGGCATCTAGTTCCCCCTTGCCTCGACAATTTCAAGCAAGGTTACGCCTGACCTGCCCTTCGTGTTTCCAGCACTCTCCCTCGCCAGCTGTAGTAGGGTTTCGATTCCTTCCCCATCATTCAATGTTTCTCCCTGAGGAAGCGACGAGCCATTATTGATGGCTCCCGAGGAGGATCTTGGAATTGATCGAGTTGTACCCCTCCAGGATGAAACTAGTGCGAGAGATAACACTGAAACCTGCTTGGGTCTTCCTGTTGATCCACCTGTCAGCGTTCCTTCGTTTGTCCCAACTGAAGCTTCTTCTCTTCTAGACTGTTTTGCTACTGCCTCCTCGCCAGCCATCAACCCGAGAGGTTCCTCAAGTTCTCGTCCGTTAATTTCCCCGACATCCCTACATACTTGCCGAATGGAGGTCATCAATGCTTTTGTTCAACAACTTTGTTGTGTTTTGCGCCGATACTCCTTTCATATTTGTTTTCCTTTTTCTTAATGATTTGATCATCAGTTTTAAAAAGCGTATCTTAAATGCATTCCTTTTCTTTCTTTCTTTTTTTATTTTATTTAGGGAGTTGATAGCCTTGCCGCCGACTTGGCAGAAGACAAGCTACAATTGGAGGATGAGAAAAACCAACTGGTCAACGAGTTAGCCTAGCTTGAGGCTCGTTCTGTCTCCTCTGATGGCGAGTTGTTTATCCTTCATGCCCAGGTTGCTTCACATCGAGAGGAGTTGGCGAATTCTGCCGCAGATGCCGATTACTATCGTCGAGAAATAGCAACAATCGGGAAAGAGTGAGATGATCTTGCCACTTGTCTAAATCAAACAGAGGGAGTTGTGCAAGAAAGGAACAACTTAGCTGCTTAGGTAGAGGCTTTTAACAAAGAGCGAGATGAGTTGGTTGCTCGGGTGAAGCTTGCCTTAAAAGAGCGGAATGACTTGGCCGCCAATTTTGATCGTGCAAAGGTAGATCCAAGTCCAAGTTCGACTACGCTTCTCGCCTGGCCTCTCTCAGAAACGAACAACGAGAGCTACTCATAAAGCTGGGGGTGGCTGAAGGGATGAAAGCTGAAACTGAGAAAAACTTGGCCGAGGTGAAGAGCCTTCTCCAAAATAGCAACTATCAATATCTTCAGCTTGATGAAGTTGTGAAGTCTGCCAAGAAAAAGATTGCTATCCTGGAGAGAAAATTGACCGAGTTGGGCCCCACTTTGGAGAGTTCTCAAAATGATCTCAATCGGATTCTCCCCCAACTAGCTACCACCCCAAGGTCCGATTACAAGCCTGGGGTAAGGTTTCAAGTTGGATGTCAAACAGCTCCATGAGCTTCTTCTTTTGGAACCCACAACGAATCTGCATACTCTGGAGTGGAAGTATATTCGGGCTAGTAAGGTTGCCCTTCATTTCTACGAATCCCTCGGCCGAGTAGAGATACCTGACGCTTTCCCTCACCCATCCTAACATTTGTACATTTTGAAGTTCCCGCACCACGTGAGGGATTTGTTTTAACTTTTTCTGAAGCTTTGTACATAATAGAACTTTGTAAGTCGCTTTGAGGCTATTGAACTTTGTTTATCGATTATTAAGCATTTATTGTTGTTTCTTGGTGACCTGTATTGAAATATCAACGTATGTTATTCATACCTTAAGCATTAGGCTATGCCGTTCGAACTTGAGACTAATGGGAGAGTCCCTCGTCCATGTCGCCTTTTGGCGAGAAGGTGTTAACGAGAGATCCCTCGACCATTTTAACTTTTAAGTATCAAGCTAGTGGGAAATCCCTCGACCACGTCGCCTTTTGGCCAAAATGTGGTAACGGGAGATCCATCAACCGCTTTAACCTTTATGTTTTAGGCTAGTGGGAGATCCCTCGACCACATTGCCTTTTGGCTAGAAGCTGTTAACGGGATATCCTTCGACCGCTTTAACCTTTAAGTTTTAGGCTAGTGGGAGATTCCTAGACCACGTCACCTTTTGGTGAGAAGGTGTTAATGGGAGATCTCTTGACCGCTTTCACCTTTAAGTTTTTAGGCTAGAAGGTAACAGGAGATTCCCGACTGCTTTAACCTTTAAGATTTTAGGCTAGTGGGAGATCTCTCGACCACGTCGCCTTTTGGCAAGAAGGTGTTAACGGAAGATCCCTCAACCGTTTTAACTTTTAAGTATTAAGCTAGTGAGAGATCCCTCGACCACGTCACCTTTAGATGAAAAGGTGTTAACGAGAGATCCCTTGACTATTTTTTAACCTTTAATTATTAGGTTAGTGGGAGATCCCTCGACCACGTCTCCTTTTGGCGAGAAGGTGTTAACGGGAGATCTCTCGACCGTTTTAATCTTTAATTATTAGGCTAGTGGGAGATTCCTCAACCACGTCACCTTTTGGTGAGAAGATATTAACAGGAGATCCCTTGACCGGTTTAACCTTTAAGTTTTAGGCTAGTGGGAGATCCCTCGACCACGTCACCTTTTGGCAAGGCCCTAAGAGGAGCTGAAACTAGGTATTCAAAGGTCGAGTTAGTCGCCTTCGCCTTGGCGGTAGCAGCAAGGCGCCTACGACCTTATTTCCAAGCTCATCCAATAAAGGTGATTACCTCATCACCTCTACAGAAAGTGTTGCAGAAACCAGACACCTCGGGATGATTAGTTAAGTGGTCAATCGAGCTAAGTGAGTATGACATTAGTTACATACCAAAAAGCGCCGTGAAGGGACAGATCTTGGCCGACTTCGTAGCAGAGTTTTCAAATTTCAGAGAAGAAGTCCATAAGCCACCTGAGAATAATTCATGGCGAGTGTATGTAGATGGGTCATCTTACTGAGTAGGAGGAGGAGTTGGCGTATATGTGGTAGCAAAAGAAGGGGAAGAATCGTACCACGCAGTGCAATTAGATTTTAAGGTAACAAACAACGAAGTCAAATATGAAGCAGTGCTCGCTGGCTTAGCAATAACAAGAATGTTAGGAGGTG
Organism: Pterocarya stenoptera; assembly: GCA_003123785.1. NCBI lineage: Eukaryota > Viridiplantae > Streptophyta > Magnoliopsida > Fagales > Juglandaceae > Pterocarya > Pterocarya stenoptera. Next base: position 116,445 of record QEOT01003316.1, on the reverse strand, counting down.
AGGAAGTTGAGATGAGAGCCGATTCACAGGTAGTAGTCGGGCAAATCACAGGGGAATACTTGGTGAGGGGGACCAAGTTAATAAAATACCACCATCTAGTTCAGGAGCAGTGCAAATGCCTCAAATACTTCTTAATCGAGAAGATACCTCGAGGAGATAACTTCAAAGCTGACCGATTGGCATTAGCAGCCTTAGCAAAGTAGGAGGAGGCGCTGCCATAGAAGGTTGATTTGCAAACGGTAGCTAGTCCTGCAGTGGGAAAGGAGAGTTTGCAGATTGGGGAAAGCACACCAGGATGGGTTGCTGATATAAGAAAGTATTTGGCCAAACGCTCTTAGAGATGTGAAAGAATTCGCAAAAAAATGTGTCCAATGCTAGATTCATGCACCAATCCCAGGAGCACCTTCCGAGGAGCTACAATTCATAACCTCATTATGGTCATTCGCTCAATGGGGGGTGGACTTAGTAGGCCCTATGGCCCTCAGCAAAGGAGGAACCAAGTTTATCATTATAGCCGTCGACTACTTTACGAAGTGGGCAGAGGCTGAGGTGATGGCTACAATAATAGCCCAAAGTGTGACAAAGTTCCTGTGGAAGGTAGTAGTATGCAGATTCGAGATACCTCAATGTATCATTTTTGATAATGGAAGGCAATTCGATTTCTAACACTATCGCCAATGGTGCGCAGAGCTAGGAATCAAAGTCAGGTACTCCTCCCCACCCTCAGGTGAACGGGCAAGTTGAACAACCAATAAAACCATCGTAGGGATATTGAAAAAGAAGGTGGGTGAAAAAAGAGGAGTATGGGCCGCCGAACTCCCAGAGACCTTATGGGCTTACCGAACAGCACCAAAAACCTCAACGAGAGAAACACCTTTTGCCTTAGCTTAAGGAAGTGTGGCCATGATTCCAATAAAAGTGGGATTGCCAAGCTACAGAAGGGAAAGTTTTGACCTAGAAGCAAACGTGGCAAGGTTGGAAGAAAACTTAGATCTATTGGAGGAAGTAAGGACGGATGCAGAAGCCATAGTTGCGCTTCTAAAAAGAAGGCAAAGCAGTACTTCAACAAAAAAGTAAGACCCAGATCTTTCAAAATCGGCAATTTAGTGCTAAAGGAGACCGGCATCACCACGGGAGAAGAAAGAAAGTTGAGCCCTCGATTGGAAGGCCCTTATATCGTGATTGCAAACCACAGGCCGGGAACTTACCACCTCAAAGATCTCATAGACGGTGCCAACTGTTGAGGACGTGTTTTAGCGCCATCACTTCACGATCACCTGCAACCAAAGAATAATGGCAAGGGGGTTTGATGAAACGCCTTCGATGCCTAAATCAATGACTAGAATAATAATTGTGTAATTCTCAAGAATCGAATACCTTTCACGTACCTGGATTTGCTCCTTATATAGAGCTTCCTGAACTACTTTTGTGATAATAGCTATCCACTATTCGAATTTAAATATGGAGATGAGGGTTTTTCCCATAGACTCAAATAATAACGATTTTTATCCTTTGTTACCGTTGAGTGGTTACTCAGTCGGTATTGGCAGGCTAACCAGGCCTTCTAGATGTTATTGAGCTTTTCGGTAATGGGTCACACTTTAGGCTAAGATTAAGGCCCATGCCCATGTGAGGATTAATAGGTTGGGATGTCCTCTCCACCAAGCTATGGGGAAAAAGAACCTGCCAAGCAAAAAATAATAATAATAATAATTAAAAAACAATTGACACACAAACATTTCAAATCATGAAATCAATACACTCATTTATCAAGTATCTGCCACAAACAAATCTTCAGAAAATAAAAATTGCCATAGACGGACACCAAGGATGACTTTTCAAACATTACCATCACACCACCACATTGATATGAAATGATACTTCATTAATCCAAACAGATCTCACAATCTTAGTGATGTCTTATAGGCCTGTTCAACCGGGTCGGATTTTTTTTTCGGCACGGTCCAAAACCCGGATAACCGGATTTCGGTTTCGGGTTTCGGCCCGGAAACAAATCCGGGCCATATCCGGATATCAAAACCCAGATATATCCGGGTCGGGTACCAGATTTAAAATCCGGAACTCGGCTTTAAAACCCGGTACCCGGGTGTTTTTAAAAATGAAAACCTAGGTCAAAACCCAAACCCCAGTGACTAGTCCCATTCCCGTCTCCCCCCTCCCTCTCTCGCACATCCGTCTCGCATCCTCTCTCTCTCTCTCTCTCTCTCTCTCTCTCTCTCTCTCTCTCTCAGGCGAAACCCTAGCCGCCACCGTGTGCCATTCTTCACTCCCCACTAGTGACCTGTCTCACACATGCAAAACCCTAGCCGCTGTCGTCTCTCTTTCGGTCTTCACTCCCCACCAGTGACCATGGGTCCACGATGACACGATCTTTCTCGTCGCCGGCCTTTCAGCAAATATTTTCGATTGGTCTCCTAGATGTGTTTTCTGAGACCCTCTTGGGTAAATGTTCGCGTTAATATTTAATTTTGAATACATTTTTTTTCCGTTTCCAGATTTGCAAGAGGGTCCCAAACCAGTGGATGCTGGTGGCTATCAGGGAGATCTAACAACTGTTGGGTGCTCTGTCTGGGTTTGCTGCGACGTCTTCATCCTCGTGCCGTCGACTTCATCCTTGGGTATGTTTTCTTTTCTCTTTGTTGATTTTGGGTTTGTTTTGATGAGAATGTTTGAATGTTTGAGGAGTATTTTTATGGGTTAGATCTGTTTAGTTGAACAAAGGAAAAATAAATAAACATTTTTCTACGCACTTGAAGATTGGGTTTGTTGCCATGTACATAAAAGGAAAAATAAATAACCATTGGATATGGTTGTTTGGAAGTTTCTAAACTTGTCTGTTTTTCAATGGGCTTCATAAGGTCTAACATGAGCATTCAAGATAATGGTAAACCTCCAAAATAGAGATATAAAAAATTTCTATTCAAGGTGGCTCTCATGACAACTTCCTTTATTATATAATGATCGAACCTGATCTATTGTGGTGGGATATCTAAACTCTGTTTTAGGTTCTTGTTTATTAATTTTGCTAAGAGAAGTGGTTGTCTAGGGATATCTATTTGAATGAAAACTCTACAAAATGTTTATTAGTGTGGGTGTATTTGGAGAAAAAAACATGAGAATCCATTTTTGTGCTTGGATTCTAGGTAATAGTTGAACATACATGTTGTGGTTGGCCAAAGTTGCACCTTTATGCTTGTAATTCAATGGAACTGAGTACTGATCAAGTCTGGATCTCCTACCACTTCATGTGCTTCCCCTAGTCAAGTTTGATTATCTACATATTTCTTTGACTTTTGTGAGATTCTGGATCACATGATGAACATGACTTGGATTGATCTTTTCACTGATTTGGTAAATTAGGTAATACCTAGATTTTACTATTAGCTCTTCAGTCAGGTTTTGTTGCTTTCAATAAAGAAATTTCCAATAATTTCTCATAATTAAGCTTTCATTTTAAGGGTATGATGTCATTAACTCGTAGTTTTTTATCATTGTATAGAAGCATCGAGCAAAGTTTATTTTGTTCTCATCTTAATCTTTAATTTAGTAAGTGGAATTTGTCTTAATCCTTGTTTGCTTATCAAATATATATATATATAATCCTTGTTCAAAACATTTTGTTTTTTGCAGGATCTCTTTCAGTCCAATTACTTGAAGTTTGCTATTTGGTGTGGAGATTAAATCATTGATGGATATGCTACTGATTTTGAAATTCATATATTGTAATTTTGTATTTTGTAATGTAATGTATAAATAACAAATAATGTAATATGTAGTGGATTGCATTGTGATGCATGCATCGATGAATTTATATGCATTTAGTATTTAGAACACAAATATTATGCGTTCCAACTTGACTTCTTAGAATTGTTTTTAATAAAATTAAGCCTTTTATATAAAAAATAATTATGGTTAGGAATTTTTTAAATAAATATAGGCTTTTGCATAAAATGAATTGTGCTTTCAAATGGATCTTTCTTGAAAAAACTTTAATAAAATATAAGTTTTTACTTGAAAAAGAGTTATCTGGGTATGACCTTTTAGTAAAAAACATTAAATATAAACCTTTAGTTAAAAAAAAATAAAAAATAAAAAATCGGGTTAACCCGGAATCCGGGTTTTAAAAAATTCGGATTCATCCGAGATTCGGCTCGAGTCTGATCCGGGCTAACCCGGTCTGGGTTTCGGTCCAGATTTGAAACTCGGGTTCCGGTCCGGGTATACCCGGATTCCCAGGTCGGAAGCTGAATGAACAGCCCTGAATTGTCTTATAACAAAGAACCATTTTTGCAAAGTGTCATTCTCATGCTGTCGGTGATTAAATTTGTGAACCATCACATTACTGGCATCATTATCTCCTGCTGCCTCCGATTTCTTTTTCATGCTTCGCAAATTCTGATTCTTTGTATTCATTACTAATTTACCAATATGTTTTTATAATAGAATTCGCATTTTGATAATTACTTTGCAATTAAAAGTTAAAACAATTTAACTGTGTAAAATTATAATACTAAATTGATAATCTCTGTAAAATTGTATACTAAAATTATATATTTTTTATAATCCATCTCTCTCTATTTTCATTCATTTTTTCTGTATTAAGGCAAAATATAAATGATTAAGGCCTTGTTTGAATAGTGAAAGTGTTTGATCTTATCTTATCATTAAAATTTTTTCAAATTTTCATATAAAATATAATAAATAATTCAAAATTTTCAATTTTCAATTTTCAAAACAATAATAATATTAAAAAAATAATATTCTAACAATATTTTATTCAACTTTCAACTTTCACTTCAACTCATCTCATCTGAACTCACTATTTAAACGACATATAAGTCTACTTCTTCTTATCAATTTAAACTTTTGAGACAAATTGTACTTTTACATGATATCAGAACAGAAGTTCTGAACTCGAATCCTGATTCTACACTTTATCACATTTAATTAAATATTTCACGTAATTAACCCATTTATTGAAGGAGAGTTTGAATCTACGTAAGTGATGTCAAGACAAAACATAAATGATTAAATTTATGATTTTTTTAAATTTTAAAATAATCTAGATATTATTTATACTCATTTGCTGTTTGAAGGGTAATTATATACCCAAAGTTTGATTTTAGCTCTAAATTAAATTAAAATAATAATTACAAAAGTATCCTATCTAAAATTATAGAATTGATAAAAATTGTAAAACTGTAGTAATTGAACAAACACAAACCCATTATAAACTATCGTCGGAAACATTTTAGGTACTAAAAATATATTTATGCAGATTGAGTGTAGTGTTTTGGTATCAAAGAAACATAACAAAACAACAACATTCATGCAAAAAGAAAATAATTATTAATAAAAAACAAGTTTAATACTGGAGTGTGAATAACTTCTACAAACAATTTCTCAGTAATTAGGTTTCGTTTGCTTACTGAACTTAATTAAGTTCAGCTGAGTTCAGTCTAATTTTAAACTGAGGCCTAGTTTGGATAGCGAAAAGTATTGAGAAGTATTGTGAATAGTTATGAGTAGAGATTGAAGTGAGTTTGTGGGTCCCATTAAAAGTGTTTTGAGTTGTTTGGATGTATGAAGTATATTGAGTTGTTGACTTTTGGATAGATAGTGGAAAAGTCCCATAAATATTATAGTGATTTTATAATAATGATAAATATTATAATAATTTTATTATTGTAATTTTATTTTAATTTATATTAAAATATTATAGTGATTTTATTTTTAATTTATATATAATAGTGATAAATATTATAGTATATTTTTTATATATATAAGAGTGATAAAAATTATAGTGATTTTATTTTATTTTTATATTATAATAGTAATAAATATTATAATTTTTTTTTCTTTTTCCTCTCTCTNCTCCTCTGGCCCGATCCCCTCCAAACGCCCGAAATGAGTTTCAGCCCAGCCTGGGCACCGCCGTGCGCCGCCCAACCTCACCGCCACCACCGGCGACTCCCTCTCACGCCGGCGACTCCCCCAGCCACCACCGATGTCCCTCACGCGCGGCCGAAACTCTCCCTTGCGCAACCCAACCAAAATGGGTTTCGGTTGTTAATCCTCCATTTGCGCAGCCGTACTCGGCCACCCAGCGTCACCGCCACCACCGGTGACTTCCTCTCACGCCGACGACTCACCCAGCCACCATCGATCTCTCCCACGCGCAGCCGATTCTCTCCCATGTTGTAACCCAACTAAAATGAGTTTTACCCATTTCTGTGCATTTTCGCCACCGTACGTGGCCACCGAAGCCACCACGAACATTCTTCTCCCTCTCTGTCCCACCTCTCGCACGTGAGCTTGTGATAAATGTAGTTGATGGATGTAACAGCCCGCTAGAAATTCAAAGGTGAAATTTCTATTGGCTTTAGGAACCTCGTGAAAACTCCGTAAGGTTTCACGAATCGACCAATCGCATAGGTTTTAGTCTGTCAACATAGTTTGTGTTATCACTCACTGTGGGGCCAGAAGTACGATTCTAATTATTTGAGGTAGTTGTAAGTGTCAGAATCCATTATGGTCTGCGCCATTAGACTCAGTTGATTATTTAGGATTTTATGGCGCAATAAGTCTATTTTCATATTTTCGGACGAAACGTCTGTTTGAAACTATGAAATTATTTTTAGGGGCACTTCGAGGTTGAATTTTGGTTAACGATTTTCACCGTAGGTTAATATGAATATTTAAGAATTTTTAGTGCTAAGTTTATAATTCACTTTTTCAGAATGAATAGTAACCTCGTTATGCGCATCAATTGCAGTGTTTCAAAATCACAATGTGGAATGTCCAAATTAGATTAGAGAGGTTTTATTTGGACACTTGGCAGGATCTTAACCACACATACTGAATAGTATTAGACACTTGGCACTATGAGAAACGTTTGATGGATTTGAAGGAATCAAGGTGTGAGATCATGCCACCTAAGTAAAAAAAAAACCCTATTTCATCGACCAATCGAATTGTGCCAAGCCAAAGAGGATTTCCACCCTAGTGAAATCCTATATGGTTGGAATCCAACTGAGAACCAAAAGCAGGGTTGAAATCAAAATCCTAAACGGTTTTATCCAAACCATAAAGTTGACCTCCAAAACCTAAACGAATCAGTTTCTAGCATTGTGTTTAATCGCTTGATTAAATTACTTTCACATGCTATTAATCATTAAATTTGTGTTAGAACATCATTATCCAACCTGGTTAACCTTGAAAAATTGATTGGGCCAAGTGATATTGGATTTGGGCTTGATAGCAACCCAAACCCTCTTTAAACCCCAAAATTGAGACCCATTCGGTTTAGGCCCATTAAGGCCCACGAATTTGGTCTCATTAACATTGCTTCTTGGCTAAGTTTGCAACCCCACTTGGCTGATTAGATCTTCCAAAAGAGATTCTAGAAGGTTTTGAAGAAAAATATCTAAAGGGCCACCTCACTCTTTCATTCTCACACTCCATCTTGAGATAAGATCTTGGGCTGATTTTTTTGGGGAAGAAAAGGCCAACACTCAAGCTCTCTTTCAGTCCTATCACTTTTCATAACCTGTGTAAGAGTCTCTCCAGTCCACTTCCCACGAAAAGAAGCTCTCCTTTACACTTTTCTTTGACAAAACACAAAAGACTCTCTCGGACAGTTTTTGTGGTCTCTGTTGAACGCCTTATTCGAAGCTTTTGTAAGTATTTTCTCACAAAGTTTCCTTCATAAAAGTTGTTCCTTTTTGAGTCTAGTTTACGTGGATATTTTATTTGTTCCATTTAGAGATCATTTGATTGATCAAAAGTTGTTCAAACCCCAGAAATGTTAATCTGGGCGATAAACTGGAGAGTGTGTTGTAGTTTGGAGTTTTTGACCAAGCTAATGGATAGATCTTGGTCCGAAATTTTTATGGAGTACTGTTAACATGTGTATATGATTATTTGTTGAGGATTGGTTGCATGATTAAAGGTTTTGGTGATATAATTTCTTAGATCTAGAAACCTAGAAACTGGAAGAGGAAAAACAGTTTCTGTTTTGAGAAAGTTTAAATCTTTTATGGTTCAATCCTAATCCAATGGCTTTGATATTTTTATTTGAGGATCCTAAGCCTCTTATATACATGTTAGAATATTTTTTTGAATATATTTGATGTTAGTTTCGAAGATATGAAATTTTATGCAAAGAGATATTCAGTTAGGCCAAAGTGATAATGTTCTTGGCTAAATTTATGTTTTGATTGGTTTTTAACCATGTGATCTTGAGGTTGAAGCTTGGATCTGTTTTAGGACACATTTTTAAACCATGTGATGTTTTGGTTTGAAGATCACATCTTTATAAGTCATGGATCAAGAGGTTGATCAAAACAAGTTAGAAACAAAAATCAAAGGAAATAGCCTATGTAAAATTTCGGCCCTATAGAGTTTTAATGGTTGTGTTTAGTTTTAAATTTTTCTAAGTTGATATTTGAGTTTAGGACAAAATTTATATGAGGTATGTAAATTTTGATAATTTTTGGAGTTAGGATGCAAAATCCTTAAGTTAGGGGTAAAATGGTCATTTTATTCTAAGTTGGCATTTTTCCATATTTCTAATTGTTAGTGATTAAGTTCTAACCTTTAGAAATCATTACTTTCAGTTCCTCGTGATCGCGCTTGAGTTTTGTCTAGAAAATGCGAAGACCGAGGTAAGTTAGCTTTTAACTTACTAGCAGTTTAATGTGTATGAGTGATAAGTAAAAGAACTACAGTGTATGTATGTATGTTTTAACATGTGTCATGCCAAGTCATTACATATTTATCTGTTACACAGAATTTATTCTGTCACGAGTTATTCATCTGTTACACAAGATATTCTGTCATGTATTGCTATACATTGCAAGTATGTCATGTTAAGTTAAGTATGCCATCTGTTACATGTATGTCATGTCATGTAATATTCAATGTTGCAAGTATGACATGTTAAGTGTGTTTCCTGTTATATGATATGTCATGTTACGAATGTTTCTATTTCAAGTAATTCATATATTTTGAGTTACGTTCAAGTCATGTCGTGTTACATCAGGGCTTCTATCCTTTCGTACTCCAGTCACGTTTCGTCTCGAATACAGTTTGTGTATTTCGAGAATAGTCATGCCAATCACGACCCTAAGTGCTAGGATGGGGTAATATCCTAGTGGAACTCTTTTGTTCACGCTGGAGTGTTTAATAAGGTGTGAAATTTCCTGAGTTGACGAAATATGGTCAACGTGTAGCGGGCGGGGCCTAACTAGCTGGTCACCGGAGCGCGCCAGGCTCTAACGCCGATGGAGCCACATTTCAGCTGGTGCAGATACCAGACAGATTTCAGTTCTCGTGGGGGTCCATCGTGAGTATGGCACACGAGGTATGGAGACCACATAGAGTGTG
>QEOT01003316.1:82998-106543 GCA_003123785.1 Pterocarya stenoptera | reverse complement strand
CTACCATTCCCCCCGAATGGTAGATCTTGTTACAGGATCTGAAGGAGAACAGAGAATCGACCAACTGGAAACAGTCGACTAAGCGACGGTGTGACATAGATGATAATACAGTAGTTACCTCAGATTACTACTTGTATTTGTGGAGTTCAATCTCCAGCACTCTTTTGATCGCAACTATTTTGGACTAGTGTTGTGATCTCAGTTGTTTAGTATGTCATTATGTATGAAGTATGTTTTAAGTATTTGGGATACTTTCAGTTTGGTGCATAGTCTTGCTAAAGAAAAAAAAAATTATCCGCTGCGAATGTTGCATAATGCTAGATGCATGTTAGGAACATTGCATCTTATATGTCATGAACGGGGGCAGGTAACCTTGTGTTGCTTGTCTCGACGCTTCAAATGTCCGTCCGATCCCAAGCGGAATTTGGGGGCGTCACAATGGATCTGTTTTTGGAGAAAAATGTGTGAGAAGGGTGAGAAGAGAGAGCGTCCGAGAACTGCTTCTGAGAGTATCTCTGGCCGTACGCGAAAGTGTGTTTGGATGTAAAACACACTTCACCCGTACAAAGTCTCCTGAGAGTATCTGAGGAGACTTGGACACCCAAACACAGCCTGAGTCTAACATCTAAATATTCAACTCTCAAATTACTAAATCTATCTCAACTCAAAATCTTCTTACACATGAGACCCATAATATTTTTCAACTTAAAACATTTTTATACATAGAATCCATAATTTTTTTTAATTTTTTATAAAAAGTACTAAATTCATCTTAATATCTAAACATACTTTAAACTCAATTTAAATAAATCCTACATAATTCTTTTTATTATTAAATTCATTACTTTTTTTAATAAAGAATTCAATTCAATTAAATTCAGTACAATATCTAAACATAATCTACTTTATTTGAAATAAAATATATATTATTATATTTTAATCCTTCAGAGACAGGTGTGCTGGTGTGGCGTGCGTAGACAGAATGCAGCGCACAAAACACGTGGTCTGGTCTACTTTCTCTGGCAATAATATAATTAGTACTAAATTGTAATATTTTATTATTAAATATTAAGATATTGTTTTCTTTAAACAAAAGAATAGGTCAATTAATATTTATATTTTTTAATCTTCTTTCCCCAATTACCAACTTGTACCATTTCCTTTTGGCTTCTCCAGTCACATGCAGTATGAAAAAATAGGCTAATAACAGGAAGATACTGAGAAGGCTTCGGTTTACCGACTGTTTCGCACGTAAACGTCATACGTGATTTAGAAAATGAGACGAGATATTTGTTAAAATGATTTGCGAATAAAAGTATAATTATTTGAGTTGAGATATTTTATACGATTTTAAGAAAGAAAAGAGTAAAAATTAAGTAAAAATATTATAAATTAAAATATTATTAAAATATAATTTTTATTTTAAAATTTAAAAAAAATAAATTAATTTTTATATTTTATTTGAAAGTTTGAGAAAGTTATAAATTTATAATAATTAGTTGAAGAAATTAAATATTTAAAATTGAAAAATGTTTATGGTATTTAAATATTGAAATAAGATGAGATGAGATAAATTGTTTTTACTATCCAAACCATGCCTTAAACTTTTGGGTATTTTTGACTGAGTAATGCCTACTTACAATTTCTTTTAAAAAATGGATTTTTCATTAAAAATATATTTTTCATGTAAATTTTATATTTATCAATATTTTTTTTAAAGAAGTGTTCAAAACTCGTACATTCTAAAGCTGTAAATATTATTTCCCTCTATCAATTAAAATTTAAAACTCAAAATTATTCCACTTCTTTAATTTTTACCATCTTAACAATAGGTTTGAATTACCTATGTTTGTCAAATTTTGATAGTTTCATAATAATTTAGATGTAAAATATAGAATAAAATATAAAATCATATTCAACTCCGCCACACTATTAATTCTATTGTTTGAAAATCAAATCATAGCGACTCATTTGTTTTTTTTTTTCCAAAAAAGTACAATCAACTGGATTAGGTTGAAAAAAATCACACAATAAATATTTTAGGCCAACAAATGAGTAGGAAAGTCACATCTGATTACCTCTTTCTTGATGAAGTTTGAAAATTTCGCTGACTGTATTATTGCTCTATTTTAAAAAATGTTACACACAAATTACAAGAATTTGTATGGAAATAAATACACGTATATAAAGGCTATTCTAAATTAGTATATGTTTGAGATTGTGTTGAGAAATATAATTTATAACTTTAGATTTTATAGTTTATAACTTAAATAATAAGCTCTATACTTTAAAAGCTATTTACTGTTTGATAAACATGTATCTAAAATATTTTTAAAATTAGTTATATTAATTTTTTTAAAAAATATACAGTTATCTATAGAAACTTTTCGATAAAAGTTTCAATTTGATACTTTTTAAAAAAGTAAACTTTCAATTTTTTAAAATGATTAAAGTACTTTTTATAAATTTATCAAAAATATTATTTTTTCTTTAAAAGAATTTATAAATAGTTAAAAATACTTTTTAAACTTCCAAACTCAATCCCAAATGGGCTCTAAGTATCTTAGAATTAACGCTATCGGTTGTAGAGTATAAATACAGAATACAATAGCTGTTACATCCTTGAATTGAGGCTAAAAATCTGCCGTCATTTTAGTTGCTTGATTTGAGAAATTTTCTTGATTTGAGGAAGCTTCTGTTATAATTCTACCATTTTATTTATTTCGAAATAAATACATAAATGAAAGGAGATAGATTGATATTTAGAGTGACAGTCAAATAATTATTTAAACATTTCTTATTACCTAACATATGTTGACATTATTGATCTAATCGAAATAGCATCATCCAAAACGACTTTCCATTAAAGTATTTCAATTGATTAAATTTTATTATTTTATCTCTCCACCTTTTGAGGAAACAAATAAAAAACATTTGTTCATAAACATTGCTCAAATTTTGGGTTACTGTAAAAGTGGCATAGCTTTTGGCAGGTGCATAGTTTTCAATTATTTTGATGAACTGTCACCTATATTTTAATTCTAGCAACTCAATAAAATATCTATTCTACCATATTTTAAGGGTCTAGTATTTTAATTCTAGTATTTTCTTTTTAATTTAAATTTTAAATTTTCATCATTTTCAATAATTAAGATTTAAAATTAAATTTTAAAAAAAAAAATCTAAAACATCTGTAATATATATGTTCCCAAACTGGGATACTTTGCCTATGCTACGTGACTGCCCTGGATCAACAAATTTTTGTTGGACAGACGGTTGTCGGCTGTTCGGACGCAGCTGATGTGGCAAATAGAACAAAACCGAACAGAAGATCACAGTATGTCAGCGTTGAACGTCAGCCTCAGCACAGATTTGTCAGGGCTGTGGTTTCAGAAATTGGCAGTTCCGATGAATGATTTAAAATTGAAACGTGTATCGTTCAAACACTGCCGACCCTTTGACCCTGTTCAAAAACTTTTCACTCCTTACCGTAATCAGCTCCTCCAGGCCTTTGTCGGTTTCCTTCCACTTTACTTCAATTTCTTGAGATTTTCTGAGCTTTTGAGGTCTTCCCGTCATTGGAAACTTATTAATTGGTTTGAAATTTTCTGGGTCTTTTTTCATAGTTCATAGCTTTTGGTTTGGATTTGGACCGAATTCCGCATTTGGACGGAAGGTGATTATCTCTCATTCCCAAAATCTCTCTCTCTCTCTCTCTCTCTCTGAGGTAGGAAATTGGTATGAGAGTCTAGGGTGTTCTTGTGCTTTGGGTGGGGTGATTCCACTTTACACCACCATTTCTACTCCACTTCGCTATTTGATTTGAATATAAGTTCCTTTTATAGTTGTTATTTGTTTGGCCAATCTTTTTCTATTGATTAACTATAAATATATACGCAAGATTTTTTCCAGGTTTTCTTTTTTCTTCTTTCAGTTTCCTTCTTTTGAGTAGAAAGGTTTGAGGTTACTAGTTAATGATTCTTGACATCCGTTTTGGCATCTTGGACTACATGAGCATTCCATTTTAATTTACTTCGTGAAATGTTTTGCACCTATGCTTTGGTCATGCTTCAGCTGAGAAAAGTCAAATCCCTAATTGAAGAATGAATAAAGCTAAAGTAAAGCGCCGAGTGGGTAAATATGAGCTGGGAAGAACAATTGGCGAAGGGACATTCGCCAAAGTGAAATTTGCTAGAAATGCGGAGACTGGGGAACCCGTGGCTCTGAAGATCCTTGACAAAGAGAAGGTTCTCAAACACAAGATGGCCGAACAGGTTTTAAGATGAACCCTTTTTTTTTTTTTATTAACTGCAACATATTATTTCCTTTCGACTAGGACATATTTGATAAATATTTTTCTTTGCATACTTTTACAGATCCGGCGGGAAATAGCAACAATGAAGTTGATAAAACATCCAAATGTCATTCGATTACATGAGGTTCGGTCTCTCTCTCATCAAATAAAAGTTTTCCAAATCTATCAATAGTACTCCATATTCTTAAATTCGGTATAGTAGAAAAAGGTGGTTAATTATGTAGAGAGAACACTACTTATTTATGGAGTTGTCAACAGAAATCGATTACCACACAGAAATCGATTACCACAATTACCTTAAGTTTGTGATATATATGTAGGCCGAGTTTTGAGTGAAGATGCGGCCTCCATTTTTTTCTCTTTTGTGCTTGATCAGTAAGATATTTCCTAGCGTTACGTGGCATACAACTGCCTTAGTTGTAGTAAAGTCTATTTGCTACCTATTCATTTGTAAGGACGTCTCATTGAATCATAGACTTTTTTGATTGGCACTAGGTGAATGGGACAAAGTCTCGACTAATCTGCAAGTGAACCTTAGGTAATTTAGGAGGAAATTCCCCGAGTCTGATGCCCCAAGAGTGTGAATTCGGAGTTTCGAACCCAGGACGTTCGGTTTATATGGCTTTCCCCAAGACTACTACGCCACCCTTTGGGGTTGAATCACTAACCTGAAGTCGTTCAACATCATAAAGTGATGTTTCTTCCTTTCCATCCCTTGTGTACTGCATGTTGTGGCTATCAGCAGTAAAGGAATTGCAATAAAGCAATAAGTTCTGTTTTATGGATCTTATTGTCATACTCATTTCTGGTGTCTCCAAAAACTGAGATCTATTTGAAGCCCCCTCCCCACTAATATTCTCATCTATGAAGACTGGAGATCCCAGTCCATTCCGTCATCTTGTAACATGTTATGCCAGCTCAAAGTGTGTGACTGCATTTTTGTCCAGATCATTGCTGCAATTAAAGGAAAGAACAAATCTTTCAAGTAATAGAAATAAAATACATAAGTCAGATCATAACTTCAATTAGATGGAAGAAAACACTTTCAAGTGGTGGACCTAAAATACATCAGGGGCCACTTTCACCATCTTCTGAAAAGTATATTACTTTTAATGTCGCCAACCTTTTATCCTTTTGGGCTGTCAATCCCATCTTAATCATAACAATTTGGAGATTATTTTATGTTTATATGGGATTCGCTTTCTGAAAACTTGAATCTATTAGTCTCTCTCTCTCAGACTGTTTCGTATTAATCGTTATCTTTCCGCACATCTTCCACCAATGAGAAAATAGGTAGTACCACAATATGTTTTTGGGCAATTTCTACTGCAGTGATGGTGTAATCATGCTTTTCGTCTAGGATAGAGAAATATTGTATAAGATGGTGGGTGTTTTCGGTCCACATATTGGACTGGGGAAGTCTTGAGCCAATTAGGCTTCGAGTAATTGCAGCATGTCGATGAACTTTACTTCAAAAGAAACATTATACTAAAAACCATTTAATTTTAGCAGCAGCTCTTGATTTAGATGTTAAGTTCTTTTTAATTATAAATAAAAAAAATGTCAAGTTCTTTTCCTTATTCTGCGTTTTATCTTTCTTTTCAGGTAATGGGGAGCAAGACGAAGATATTCATTGTTATGGAGTTTGTTACCGGGGGAGAACTTTTTGATAAGATTGTGAGTTGTCGATTTTCTGTGATCCTATCCTGTACAACATTATCCTTGTCAATTTTGAGGTGTCCTAAGACGCCTGTGACAAAAAGGAATGCTAAATTAGAATAAGGAATGCAATTTCACCTTTCCCATTTGCTTAAAACACATGATATCAGAAATTGTTTTGGTCCCTTTTCTTTCTGCATTTGGACATTTAATATGTCAGATTTGAACCATGCTATTATTGGAAAATATTGTCATTTCTAATAAAATTAACTTTTGACTGTTAAGGTAAACCATGGACGGATGAGCGAAGATGAAGCACGCAGATATTTCCAGCAGCTTATTAATGCCATAGATTATTGCCATAGCAGGGGCGTTTATCACAGAGACCTCAAGGTGCATGACCTTTTTGATTCACTCTAGAAAATATCAGTTACGCTTGTAGCGAAGGTTTTCTTTATATTTTCATTTTTAGTTGTATTTTTAGTTTTTTAATTTTATGGATTTCTTGCAGCCAGAAAACTTGCTGTTGGATGCTTATGGAAACCTTAAAGTGTCTGATTTTGGATTCAGTGCTCTGTCCCAACAAGTCAGGGTAATAACTTGCACTGTCTTCTAGACATCCCATTTTGTTTTCTTCAATATTGAGTTGATCTTTGTGCTGCTTAGGGTACTGTCATTTTTATTTTCGTCATTGAAGTAATTGTGACATGATTAAAAGTGGAATAGTAAGGAAGATGAAGGCAAATGGTTCTTGGCTTGTATTGTGAAAAAGGTGAAAACTAAAAAGTAGATCTCTTTCCGGTTAAAATTAATTTGATCATAAGTGGTTAATGCTGATAGGGTGGTGCAAGATATACTGCCTCATTTGGTTTTGTTAATTCTTTGGTGCGTAGTATGATTTGTATTTAAGCAATCAGGAACTTTCAGATGAGAATACGCGCATCTGAGCTCAATTTTTTTACCGATAAAAAAAGTAATCAGGAACTGAGGAACATGCAGAGGCTGTATGTTCTGGCGCACTAGATTTTGCACAAATGTTGACTGCCTCTATAGATACTAGGTTTGTGGAGATTTCAAAGTGAAAGGTTTTGTGTTAGTTATGAGTTGGAGGTTTTAGGTATTTTCCATTTCTTCTGATTGATAGGTCAATCATTTGCTTCTTTGCTTACACTGAATTTGATATGCATTACGTGATTTTTAGGTGTGTGATAGCCTCTTTTTATTATTATAATTATTATTTTTATAAGAAGGTGTGTGGGGAAAGAAAGGTTTACCTATATCTATTGACCTCTCAGAGACAGATTCAAACTCAAGTTGGGCCAATGCGTTTGTTTGGCAAGAAGAACAACCAATGAAGTGTTATCCCCGTGACCTCCCCCGATTGTGAGGCATGGACTTCCAGGCTCCTTGATACAGTTGTTACTTTCCTCATTATAGCTGACACTTAGTATGGCTGCTATGTTCATGTAGGATGATATGTAGGATGTTAGATAAGAAGCACAGAGGGATTTAGAAATGCAGTCTACAAGTAGGAGATTCAATTTCATAATAGGGAACCTAGAAAGCAGAGACATAATAGTTATGACCCCTAGCTGTACTTTCCCCAGTCAATTACCACCCCCATGCTGTATTGAGTACCATAAATGCGCTAACAAGAAAGTAACTTCTAGAAAAAATCAGTAGTAAAGATGTTGCACATGTAAAACCTCGTCCCTCTAGGTTTCAAAATAATGCCATTTTAGAAAACTAGGGGAACCGGAATGCTACTAACCTTTTGAAGATTCTTACTTAAAAGCTCGGTATATAAGATTTCATAAAATAAAGAAAAACCCTCCTTTATTGAAATATTGAAATTATAAAAGAGTCTGCAGAAGTGCTTACAAAAAAAAAAAAAAAAATCATTCAAGTCTCATGTGCTAACAAAATAACTTAATAACTCAATACATAAAACTAAACATATCATGAACTGTCTAGGCCTTTGCCTCATCTTCTTGAGCCAAGTTGTGTCCTGCATCTTCACAATAATTCTCACTTAGGGTAGTTAAAAATATAAAAACATACAAATATGAGTCGAATATGCTATAAGCAACGCAATATGACCATAATATGGTTTTCTTGCAAAAGGTACATACTCAATTTTTTTTGATAAGTAAAATGAAATTTTATTGATATGAGTGAAATAGGCAAAACCCATGTACATAGGGAGTATACAAAAGAATACCTAAATACATTCTAGGAACCAGAAATTAAAAGCAAAAGTCATGAACATGAATTGTGCATGATTCCTTGACTTGTCTTTCACTTTCCTTATTGGCCGGTACCCAGTGTCGACTTTCATGAGTTGGGGTTAGTGAATTTTGAAGATTCTAATTCCATCTGTAGCCATAGGTTAGGAATCCACACACGACGATGACAACACCAGGTACATTACCAGCGTGCCAAGATAGGCAATGCAATATGCCCTTACCTCATGGTACTACGTTTGCTAATTAAATGAGTGTCATACTCAATCAATTAGGGATGTACTCTATCCACATAAAACCGTGACTTGTCATAAAATATCGTAATGCATGAGAATCACTTAAAATCATGACTTGTCACAAAATATTGTGATGCATGTACAATGCAAATGAACATGGAACATATGCATAAAATCTGTCAAAACACTTCAGAAAATCAAGAATATTTGGAAAAACTGGCCCTGTAATTTCAGCCTCTCTATTCACAACATAAAAAGACGCTATACAAGGAAAATGAATCATATACTATACATGGGAAAAAATCCTAACTGATCCCTAATAATCAGCCTATATATACATGGTAATATATCTGTACAACTAATATTAAAAGAGGAGTCTTAAATTGTATAACTTCCTAAATGATATACGTTAACATCCCCCCTCAAATTGTTGCTGGTAAGTTAACTAGTAACAATTTGGCAGCTAGAAATTGATGCCGTTGTTGAGTCATTGCTTTGGTGAAGACATCGGCCACTTGGAGATCCGAAGAAATGTAAGGAAGAGATATTACCTGACTTTCCAAGGTATCTCGGATAGAATGACAATCAACCTCAATGTGCTTAGTCTGTCCATGGAAAACGGGATTGGTGGCAATCTAAATAGCACTAGTGTCATCAGCATGAAGAGGGGTAGAAGTAGTTTGAAGAAATCCAAGCTCCTCAAGAAGACCGTGTAGCCATACAATTTTAGAATAAGCAGTAGACATAGCACGATACTCAGCCTCAATAGAGGATTTAGAAACACGATCCTGTTTCTTACATCTCTAAGAAATTAAGGCATTACCTAAAAACATACACCAACCCGTAGTAGATCGATGCGTATCCGGACACCCAGCCCAATCAGCATCACTATAGGCAACAGGTTGAAGAGATAAGCCTGTAGGAAAAAATAACCCACGAGTAGGCGAAACTCGAAGATAGCAGATGATGCGTCGAACTGCAGCAAGATGGAGATGCTAGGGAGAAGACATAAACTGACTGACTTGATGAACAACATAAGAGATATCTGGGCGAGTAGTGGTCAAGTAGATAAGACTCCAACCAGGCGCTGATAGAGAGTAGGATCATCCAGAAGGTCTCCTTCATCTTTCCTGTATTTGACATTTACCTCCATAGGAGTATCAACAGAAGAATTGTCCTCCAAACCAGTTAAGGTAATAAGATCTTGAGTATACTTATGCTGGTTTAAGAAAATACCATTGACCCGATGATGTACTTTTAGTCCTAAGAAGTATGTGAGCCGGCCAAGATCTTTCATATGGAAAGTCGCATGCAACAGTTGCTGAAGCTTAATGATCAAACCACAGTTAGTGCCAGTAATGATAATATCATCCACATAAACCAAGAGAAGGACTATACCCGATGCAGACTTGTGGAAGAAGAGAAAAGAATCATACTGACTTTGTGTAAAAGTGAAGGAAAGAAGTATACTGCAAAACTTCTCAAACCAAGCCCTGGGAGCCTGCTTGAGCCCATACAGAGAACGCTTTAGCTTACAAACATCATGAGGAGAAGTAGTAGTCATACCAGAGGGAAGCTTCATGGAGATCTCTTCTTGGAGATCACCATGAAGAAAGGCGTTTTTCACATTCATCTGATGCAGTTGCCATGACTGGGAAGCGGCAATAGCTAAAATGGTTCAAACAGTGGTCATTTTGGCAACATGACCAAATGTCTCATCATAATCAATCCCATATTCATGTTTGTTTCCCAGAGCTACTAGGCGAGCTTTGTATCGGTCCAAAGAGCCATCAGAATGAAGCTTTACAGAGAAAACCCATTTACTCCCAATAGGCTTGATTGTAGGGGGGCAAGGAACAATATCCCAAGTGTGATTCTCTTCAAGTGCTTGAAGTTTTGTTTGCATTGCATTTTGCCAACACTCATGTTCCATGGCCTGTTTGTAGCAAGAGGGAATAGAAATAGAGGATAAAGTAGCCACAAGAGAGATAGGGCAAGAGAAACCATACCAATTAGGGGTCGAGAAGGGTGAGTAGACCGGCAAATAGTGGTGGAAACAGGAGCAGGAGCAGGATCAGGCGCTAGGTGATGATCGTGAGAGGGCATAGAGGAAGTGGAACCACAGACTCATGTCGACGACGTCTTCCGTACACAAAACTAGGTTTGAACCTTTCCACAATTGTTGGGGAATCAGAAAAGCTAGGCAGAAGAGATATAGATGCAGATGACAGCTTAACATGAGATGGAAAGAAATATTGATTTTTAAAGAATACCACATTCCTAGAAACACGGATACAACGAGCATAGGGATCATAACAAACATAACCCTTTTGAGGTATAGCATAACCAAGAAATGCACACTTAATAGATTGAGTAGTAAGTTTATGTCGTTCATGAGCAGGGAGATGCACAAATCAAACACAACCAAATGCTCAAAGATTAGAATATGAAGGAGAATGACCAAACAACTTAAAGAAGGGAGAAACATGATGTAACGTAGGAGAGGGTAAGCGATTGATCAAATGAACCGAAGTAGAAAGCGCTTCACACCAAAAACGAGGAGGAACAGATGATTCAAGTAAAAAGGTTCTTACCAGATCAAGAAGGTGACGATTTTTCCTCTCAACAACACCATTTTGTTGAGGTATCGAAGGACAAGAATGCTGAGAGATAATCCCTTTGCTTTGAAGAAGGTCCTGAAACTCATTAGACATGTATTCTCCGCTAGAATTAGAGCACAATACCTTGATGCTGGCAGAGAATTGAGTCTCAAGAAGTGCAAGAAAGCGCTTAAATGCTGAAAAAACTTCGGCCTTAGCCCGTAGGAAGTAAACCCAAGTAAAGCGACTAAAGTCATCAATGAAAAGAACAAAGCACTTGTAATGCGCATGAGAAACATGTGCAATCCCCCAAACATCACTATGAATAAAATCGAAGCATTGTGATGCACGAGATGCATGATGAGGAAAAGGTAGAACTTTACTTTTGCCAAGTTTGCATGATGTACAATCAAAAGAAAGATCAAGAGAAGAATATGCTTTATTTCCCAATAAGCCAGAATTAAACAAAGTATGAAGTACATTAGAGTTTGGTTGGCCTAGACGTTTATGCCACATCTTATTTCTAGAACCAACAACATTACATGCAAAGGAAAGTAAGGAAAACTAGGAATATTGGAAGGAGAAATGTGAAGAGGAAAGAGTCGTCCCACTTTAGGCCCCTTTGCGATCATCTTCCCTGATGTTTGATCCTGCACAACACAACCAGAATGGGAGAAATGGACATTACGATTATTATTAACCAATTGACCAACAAAAATAAGAATTGTGGAGAGGTCAGGAGACACAAAAATATCAGTTAAGGAAGAGGAAAGATCACCAACAACACTGATAGGCAGAGAATTGCCATTAGCGGTGTTAATTTTCAGATTTCCATCATAATTTCTGACATTGGAAAGAGGAACAATGGTATTGGTCATTTGGTTAGAGGCTCTGGAGTCAAAATACCATGGCTTAGAAGAAACTTTATGATTACCTGAGAGCCCAAAAGCAGAAAAAGTAGAAATGATCATCTGTTGTACCATTTCAGGAGTGAGTGTGTTCGGGTTTGCTAAAGCTGTAGGAGCAGGAATAGGAACAACTGGTGAGGTAGCAGGCAATGCAGTAGAACTAGAGGCACCAACGGAGGCATGATAAGCAGCACCCTGCTTTCTTTAAGGTCGAATGGGACAAGTAGAGATGATATGACCCTATTTCTTGCAATAGTTACAGAACTTCTTGGGGCAATCTCGAGCAATATGACCAAAAGCTTTACAACTAAAGCATTGGACAGCACGCATGTCTCTACCCTTATTCCTCCACTGTGCTGCATAAGCCACAGAAACAGGTGCACTAGTAGAAGCCTGATGTGCCATGGAAGCGTGAGTGAGTAGACGCTGCTCCTCAGGAAGAAGTTCACTCAAACAAGCATCCAAAGATGGAACAGGAGCACGATTCATCAGATTAGCACGTGCAATGTCAAAGTCGGGTCTTAGCTTCATCAAGAATTGATCTCTCTTGCTGGTTGCATGCACTGTTTGGACATTAGTGAGAGCTGCAGTGGGAACACTAGCATAAACAATATCAGAATAGTCAGCCCAAAGGTTTTGGAACCAGAATAATATTCCTCAATGGAAAGACTTCCTTGTATGAAATTAGCCATCGCAACGTCCAATTGAAATCGCCTAGTGGAGTGATCTTGATTGTAAACCGTGCTGAGATAATTCCACATGTCAGCAGCAGTTTTATAAGGCTGCATATTGAGAATAAGGTGAGGCTCAACGGAGCCAAGGATCCAGGTCATGACCCTAGCATCATTGATTTCCCACTTTGACAAAGCCTCGACTTCGCTAGGTGCGGGATTTCTCCCATCAATATGACCCCACAATTCTTTCCCTTTGACAAATAATTGAAATTGAAACGCCCAAGCAGAATAATTTTTGCCAGTAAACTGAATATGAAACAATTCTAACTTGTCAGATGACATGATGCAACCCAAGAAAAAAAAAAAAATATAGTGCCGAGAACACCCAACTAGAAAAGACAAACAAGGTTGCCAAAAAAGTGACCCACGACCCATGTATGAAACAAGAAAAACAAACAGAGTACCGTGACAGAGGGCTGGAAACCTCTCCTTAGCAACACAACAGAGTATGCCGAAATAAAGAACACGACCAGAAATACCAAATATCAGCAGAAAAAATTGACACCCACAAAGGCACCCATAGAACTCGCTGAAAGCTACAAACACACCAGATGGCGCCGACAATCTCCAAAATCCACAAACTCAAACTCAAAATCCACTAGCCACGGAAGTGTTGAAATCCACAAACTCAAACTCAGATGGCGCCGAAACCCACAAGAACCCCAGAGGAAAACGCAGACAGCGCCGATAGCCAAGAACAAGAACTCAGACAGCGCCAATAACGCAGAAAAGGTAAAAAAAATTCAAAAACTATAACCTTGCTCTTGATACAATGTCAAAACACTTTAGAAAACCAAGAATATTTGGAAAAACTGGCCCTGTAATTTCAGCCTCTCTATTCACAACATAAAAAGCCGCTATACAAGCAGAATGAATAATATACCATACACGGGAAAAAACCTAACTGATCCCTAATAATCAGCCTATATACATGGTAATATATCTGTACAACTAATATTAAAAGAGGAGTCCTAAATTGTATAACTTCCTAAATGATATACGTTAACAAAATCATGGCATTTATAATTTATCATGACATTCCAAAATAGCTTTCAGCATGGCTGGGGTACGTCACATTCGTGGGGCCCGACGCCTAATTCTAAACTCTAATATGTAAACCTCAAATAATGGATCCAGATTAAAAACCTAATAATAACTTCACCCAAATTTTTACCTGAACTCCAAATAAAAGAATAATATATAATAATTTGCAAAATAAAAATCTCTACAAAGTTTGGGGGTGTTACAGCACATGAATTGAGGGATAGAGAGGTATATATATATAGAGAGAGAGAGCTAGTCTCAAGGGTGGCTGAGAATCTTATCTCTAAAAGACTGAATGACGATGAAGGAATAGAGGGCACTAACAAGAAAGGAAGTATGAGCACAAATCAGTAAAATATATTGCACATAAACAGAGGGATAGAGAGAGTCTCTTGGGTGGCTGAGAATCTTAGTCCCAGAGACTATTGACGATGAAGGAATAGAGGACACAGCTGAATCTTGTTACAATAGCATGTCCCCCAGTCACCGGAGAGTCCTATAGGACAAGGAGCTGGCAGTCAATCATCCACTCTTGAGATTCATTTGATCAATGGATATCCACGTCTTCATCTATAAGTACACTTATTCTACGAAGGGGAAACTAAGGCTGAAACTGGTCCTGCCAGAGCAAGGATCTGCTTCTCACCCTAGGAGTTGGCAGGTATGATAGCGTCTCATTTTTGTCTCTCTCTGAGTATCTACTAATAAGTAGCACTTTTGCTACTCAATCATAGAGATAGAGTCCAATGAAGCTGAAAAAGCCCTCTCTAATAAGCTAGTGCTCTGCAGTCTTTCAAAAGTGCTAACTAGCCAAAAAAGACCCCTTACTGAAGATGTGCCAAGGCACCTTTACATATTATAATTTTAGGCGCTTCTTTATCGAAGTTAAGCTTCATGCTTCTTGGTCAAGCTTCATGCTTCTTAGTCAGGCTTCATGCTTCTAAGTCAAGCTTTGAAGCCCCTTCCATTATTTCTGGGATATTTGAAGAAGCTTAGGTTTGGAGCCACTCTCAATGATTGTGGAAAAAGAAATCAATCTTTTTATCCACCCGAGAATCCTGCCTTTACTAGTCACAAATGAATCATACTTTTAGTGCTAAGACATGTTTTGGATTGGCCTGGATAAATTTAGAGCAAACGTCTGGCCAGGACTATGGAGTGAGCTCTTGCATACTGAACTTTAGTTTCAAAAGTTGACTGCATGGGTGGAGTGGAGTGTGAATTTGTCTAGGTTGAAAAGACCTAGTATTAAGAACTTTACATGGACTAACTATCGTGTCCATAAAGACCACCGTGAAGCATTTATTCAGACGTGTGAATTGTCAGTTTTCTGTTGAGCTTTAGTTTTATTTAGATTCATGTTTTTTCCTTACCTAGGTACATTATGCAAGGGAAAAATGAATGATCTTCAAAGAAAACTTTCATTAAGATACACGGGCTTATTAGAATTTGGGACAGGTGATATTATGAAGAAGGAATGATGTATCTGGTGTTCTTTGGTCAACTTAACTTCTAACTGGTCTATTGAATGGAATAATATAAAGATCCAAGTTTGTTTTATATTTCAAGGTTTCCGATGCACTACTTTAGCCGCCATATTGCTCTCTGTCTCTCTCATCCATTTCAAGCTTCTGCATTTATTTTTCAATTTCCTCAGAATCTTGCTTTTGTTCCTAACCGTGGTTAAATTTGCAGGATGATGGCCTGCTTCACACTAGCTGTGGAACACCAAATTATGTTGCTCCTGAGGTATGAATTGTTTCTTATCATCCTCAGATTGTTCAACATTGTATGCCTGTTTTTTAACCATTGGTGCTTCGGTCTTTAACAATTTACAATCTCGCTCTTTAGGTCCTTAACGATAGAGGCTATGATGGAACAACTGCAGACTTGTGGTCATGTGGAGTGATACTCTTCGTATTGCTTGCAGGTTACTTGCCTTTTGATGATTCTAATCTTATGAACCTGTATAAAAAAGTGAGCATTGTATGATTTCAGCATAATCCTTCTGTCGTTCTCCNGCAGACTTGTGGTCATGTGGAGTGATACTCTTCGTATTGCTTGCAGGTTACTTGCCTTTTGATGATTCTAATCTTATGAACCTGTATAAAAAAGTGAGCATTGTATAATTTCAGCATAATCCTTCTGTCGTTCTCTGTCTTCTTTATGTTACCCACTTTCTCTATTTGCAGATTTCGGCTGCTGAATTTAATTGCCCTCCTTGGCTCTCTTTTAATGCCATGAAATTAATAACACGAATCTTGGATCCCAATCCAATTACTGTAAGTTCTAATACATTAGGGAAATTCTCTTGATCAATCAATGGCCTTCTTTGTATCTCACAAATATCGATTCAAATCTTTGTAGCAAGTTATGTTGGTAACATTCATATACCCATAAGCAATGGAATATAGAAGCATGGGTTTCTTTCAATTTTCGAATGAACATGCATCAAAAACATTTTTTTTAGGATTCGTACCCCAACCTTGCAGTCAAACAAGGTTTACCACCAAAGTTATGAATACAAATGAACTTTAAGAATGCTTCTACATGTGAGGACTATATCCATTATACTTTATTTATGCCAAGAATGAATATCTTCTCTATTTATACTTCATACCATGTCAAGATTGAATGAAAGACAAGACATGATAAGAACGATAAGGAAAGATAAGGAAGGGAATGAACGATTGAATGCATGTTTGATATGAAAACCTTTAATCAAGGTCCACAAGTATGATAGTTTTGACAGTTCCACAAGTCGGGGTGGGTGGCAACGTCAAGAGGGGCAGACTGGTAGTGCAATTGGGATGCTAATCCACAATCATGGATCCCTGCTCTAGGCCTTGGGTGGGATCTAGATCACAAGGATAGCTAACCCTAATATGCCAGTGTGTACTGGCCTACAAATGTTATTAGACAGTTAGGCTCAAGGNAAAAAAAAAAAAAAAAAAAAAAAAAAAAAACCTAGATTTTATGAAAGCTGGTATGATATGGGATTTTACAACAAGTGTTATTATGAAGTTTATTAATAAAACTTCTTAGTGTTTTCTATTTTTATGGGTTTCTCTTATACTTGGCTCATGTAATGTTATTGTTAGTGGCATTCATAACCCAAGGGAAAGGGGGTGTTACATATATGTAAATCAATAAAGATGCATGCCCCAAATGAATATTCATAATTTCAGAAAATAAATAAATCCCAAAAGCTCATTGATTTTAGGAACATAATTCTAACCCTATCTATATTTGAGAAGATTCCGATTTCCATACCATATTTGTAGGTGAGAATTGCAGTTTATACTGCATAACAACCTTTCCATAAATATATGACTTAGAAGAAGATGAATCTTGGAGCAAAAACTCAGTTTTCAGGAATATCATTACATATATATACTTTTTTATGACGAGGAATTCCGGAGACCTTGCGAACACAGCATGTCTTTTACTTGGTTTATACTGAATCTCAACCTTTCTATAAAAATATGACTTGGAAGAAGATGAATCTCGGAGCAAAAACTCATGGTTTTCACTTTTCATGAATATCATCGAAAGAAAATCACGAATTTTTTTTACAACATTTTTCCATTGGACAAATGAAACCCTATCAAACAAATATACAAGTTGAACAGACAATCCAATACCAGATTCGTTCAAGTTCAAACAGACAGCAACAGTCACTTTACTCATATGTATTAAAGCTATTGATCGAGACAGGACCCCTCGAAGCTTTGATGAAGTAAGGGCCAATTATGCTAATTCCTTACTGTGGTACTGGAAGTAAGGCATGTCAGGCTTCTCTTCTCTTAAATTTAATTATTTTACATTTTAGATTTTGCCTCTAGGCTTTTGCACATTGGATACATTTGTTTCTACAACAATTTTGTTTCACTAATTTACAGCAATTTTGGTGTGGCTAATACTTCTGTATATATCACAAATTTGTGAATATACTTTGTTAATGTGGTAGCTTATTTAAATCTGGGTTTTGGTGACTAAAGTATCTCTGTGTTAGTCAGTTATTTTTTGGGTATAATAAGCCAAGTAGCCTAGCTTCTCTGTAACACTTTTGGTCCTAAAATTTATTGGGATGCCTTGTGATTGTTCTCAAGAAGTTCAATGGCAAGTGCATATAGGCTGTCAAGGCATTAAATCTACTTTCTGACGCTACCCAATACTTGCCATAAGTTAGGAAGGGTGGTTGTTGCCGGAGTTTGCCTAGGAATTTCCAGAGGTGTTGTTTGATTATGTGGTTCTTCTAAGAACCAATAAATTGTGTGAGCTTACATTCGTGAAATTTTTTTTATTACTCTCTAGGTCGTATTTTTAGGAGGAAGCTTAAACAATTTGATTTATAAGCAACACAAAGTCTGGTAGAAGATTACCAGATTTTGTAGACTTCGTGCTTTATTACACTTACCATCAATTAGGATATGAACTAACTAAAAGGATAAATGAAAGCAGAAATTTATTTGTCACGGGGCCTCAAAATTATGGCTTCTGACTATAAAATAAAGGCTTCATACCTTGTGCTGTTTCGCCTGGTTTTTTTCTCCTTGTAATATACTTTATTTTATGTTGTTCTAGTAAGCACAACAGCTGGTGATTCCAACCAAGGAAACTGCTAATTTAGGATTAAAGTTTATTGTTCATCTGCTTTATCTTGTCTATTCCTCTATTCTTTTCTTGTAACTCTCAAAAAGGCATCATAACAATGCGATGAGAAAATAACGTTTTAATGGTGAAAGTGCTGGTTTTTGACATTTTAGATTGCTTAGGTTCTTACGATGCATTACTTCAGCCAACCTCCATCCATCTCCAATTGAATATGCATAAACTGCTTTGCCTATATCGCATTGGTGTGGACATGTACATATGATTGTGATTTCCTAATTGCATCTATTGAAATCTATTAAAAACTATCTTTCAGTACTAACTAGATAAATGATCCA
This sequence comes from Pterocarya stenoptera, assembly GCA_003123785.1. Lineage (NCBI taxonomy): Eukaryota > Viridiplantae > Streptophyta > Magnoliopsida > Fagales > Juglandaceae > Pterocarya > Pterocarya stenoptera. The sequence goes on along the minus strand of QEOT01003316.1, from coordinate 87,852 downwards.
TGTAGTGGGAAAAAAAACAAAGATATCTGTCTCTGATTTACGTCGATCTTTGTCAGCGTATTACCATTCCTGAAATTTTGGAAGATGAATGGTTTAAGAAAGACTATATGCCCCCTGTGTTCGACGAAAAGGATGACACAAATTTCAATGATGTAGAAGCCGTCTTTAAAGATTCAGAAGTATGTTCCAGATGAGTGTTGCTGAATTTATAGTATTGACATTTAAAGAAAGTTCTGCATTGTTGTTCGTAAGTATTTGTCTCGCTAAATATATGTTTTTGGTATCATAACAGGAGCACCATGTGACAGAGAAGAAGGAAGAACAACCAGCAGCTATGAATGCATTTGATCTGATTTCAATGTCAAAGGGGCTAAACCTTGCGAATTTGTTTGATTTTCAACAGGTACACTTATTAAAAGGCTTTTCTTTTTCTATTTCCATGACATTGGTATTTATATGTGATTCTCATCTACTGGTTTTCAACCGCATTGGGGAAATTTGTTGATAATATATTTCCTTTTCCTTTGGTAATTATATGTGATAATAGTTGGAATAAATCATAATAAACCCTCTCCAATTAACATCCCATTCCCAAACATACTTCAAAACTATGACTCATGATAACTCACTCCTTGGATTGAACTTTTTGTTGCAAGTTGTCCCCCTTGGGTGTCGGATGGAATCATTCAATTGGTTGGTTTCTGGTATTTTTTGGAGGTAGGGGACTCCACTCGCAGCAGCTCAAGTTTGTTTGTGCTGTGTGCTCCTGCTGGACTGGACATGTGTTAGCTGCAAGTGAAGGGGTATCAAAGCGAGGGACTTTTGAAAACGATAAAGATAAACGAAAGAAAGAAAGAAAGAAATATGGTGACGGTGGGAGCCGCAACTAAGCCTCCAACAGCCACCATTGGAGCCACAACCTAAGGACAAAGCTTAGATAAGAGAATACGTTCTCGCATCGCTTTTTTTGTAGAAAGCTCGACCTGAAAATTATGGGAGCTCCCTTTGCTGTGCCTGCCATAACCCAGGTGGCTCAGTTCAGATTTTTATACTAGTGAGGAGAGTTATGGATGAAAAATGAAGACTCTGTTGGGGAGCTCCCTTGCCCAAGAACATGTAGGAGCCTTGGGATACTCCCCACCAATCTATTTCACACTTCCTCTAGCTTGTCTACTTAGTCAAAATCTACCCATTTCACTGCATGGCCTTTAAGTCCTGACCACTCTTGTCAAGTAGAAAATGTTCTTGGCTACTCTTCGAGCTGCTGCTTCTTCTGTTTCTTTAAGTTCCTTAGGAAAATCCAAAGCCATGCTAAATGCCCCAAACTCAATTAATCTGATCATTTTTCTTTTCCTAGGCTCCTCGTCGATGAACTGAATGCGCTTAATGGGCTATAGAGCTTTAAACCAACTTAATAGGGAAGCGATTCCTGATGTGGAAAGTAACAGAAGAAATGACAGAAGTTTCCAGANTCTACCCATTTCACTGCATGGCCTTTAAGTCCTGACCACTCTTGTCAAGTAGAAAATGTTCTTGGCTACTCTTCGAGCTGCTGCTTCTTCTGTTTCTTTAAGTTCCGTAGGAAAATCCAAAGCCATGCTAAATGCCCCAAACTCAATTAATCTGATCATTTTTCTTTTCCTAGGCTCCTCGTCGATGAACTGAATGCGCTTAATGGGCTATAGAGCTTTAAACCAACTTAATAGGGAAGCGATTCCTGATGTGGAAAGTAACAGAAGAAATGACAGAAGTTTCCAGTCAAATATGATGCAAGAGCTTTATACAATAATGGAAATAGCAGAAAGAGTAGAAATGCCCAAGCATATAGGTGCTTGGAGAGGAACCACGACCATGGGCCATGGGCCATGGGAGGCTCATATCATGGGTCACCAAGTTTTTTTAAGGCTTTTTAGTGGAGGAAAATCATTTCATTTTTGATCAAATGGAGATGGTAATGCCATTTTGAGGGAAATATCTGAAAACTCGTTACAACAGTTGGTTTTGCGAGGTGATATGTCATAAGCCATAGTTTGAAAGTGCTTCTGAAAATAGGGTAGTGGTTTCGGGGATTGGGGTAGGGGGGTGGGGATTTGTAATTTACGCTGTATGTTCTATTCATTTATTCTTCTTTAAGGGGTGTCACTTTACCAAAGAAATTGGGAAGCAAAGACAGAACATTTGGCGAATGGAATTTACCACTAATAATGAAGTGAGGGGGGAAGGTTCACTAGATCTTGATTCTTCATCTGTTTTGACTTGTTATTTAAACTATTTGAGAGATGGTTTTTGATTTGGTTTGGGCATCTTTCGACGCAAATCAATTATGTTTTTGGTTTTTATCAAGCCTGTCCTCATTTTGAAAGTTGTTGATTGTCTGTGCCGCTGTATATTGTAAAATGAGTAATGCTAGATATAGTCCTGGGGTGTGCAAATCTCGCGTACTCCTTTTGAAAAAAGTAAGACTATTAAAAAGTGGGCTTTTTCATGTGGGTTCTAAATTTATCCACTTTGTTCAAAGGGAGTGCGTGAGGCTTGCACATCTTAGGACTGTATAAATCATTTCCCTTCGAATAATCACAAAAAAATTAATCCGGCCGTTGCTTGGGTGGCAGCTGCGATAGGCCTCCTGTCAGCAGCTGCCAGCAAAATCCCTGTTGCTAGGGTGGCAGCAGACAACTCCGGTAGTGGGTGCTGGTGTGGGACCACCCCACCTTTATTTGATTTAAATTCAATAATTTTAAATTAATAGGACTTTAATCCTGTGTGGGTGTGTTTATTTTACCATCCAATAGAAAAATGAAAGCTGATTGTCAGTTTTCTATTGGAGGGTGTAAAGGATCTGGTTTACATCAAGTCCTGATTTTAGATTTTCCTAAAATAAACCCAAGGTTGTTTTTGCTTGCTAAGGCTGTGTGCATGTTATGTAACTAGTATCTGCTTCCTTTGTAATAAGACCATGAATCTGGTGAGTCGGGAGTAAGAAAAAAATGTATAATTTTATTTATGTTGGCTTTCTGTCATGATGTCTTTGGATTCAGGAATTTAAGAGAGAAACAAGATTCACATCTAAATGCCCTGCCAATGAGATCATCAGTAAGATTGAAGAAGCCGCAAAGCCTCTTGGTTTTGATGTACACAAGAAAAACTACAAGGTGAGGAAACTGCAGTGGCTTAATGTGTACTTTTACTTTTCTTAACTACAAGCCCTCTTAGAGTCAGCATTTATATCTCTTCGGTACTTTTACTTTATTTTTTGTAGTTTCTTCTTCTATTTTATTTGTTTTGGATGAAATTAATGGGTACCTAATTAAATCCATCAGATGAGGCTTGAAAATGTGAAAGCTGGGAGAAAGGGAAATCTTAATGTTGCTACAGAGGTACATGGTGATCAAGTTTTTCTATTACGGATGAGCTGGATTTATTCTACATTCTGTGTTATTTTTACCTATTCGTATACTTCTATTCAGATATTTCAATTGGCACCTTCTCTTCACATGGTTGAAGTGCGAAAAGCAAAAGGAGACACTTTGGAGTTTCATGAGGTCTCTTTCTCTTCATTTATCTGTTTTATTTTCCCTCTCTCCCACTTTAATTTTCCCGATTGGTGAGTGACTCACTCATTTCACGGGACTCAACTTGTGATCCACTACCTCATTTTTATGGGGACTGCAAGTGCCATTTTCTACCAAAGGCAATTGACATTTTCTATTTCTCCTACTTAAGAGGGAGGTATTATAATACTCCGAGGAAGTTATTCTTGTAGGATGGTAAAGCCTAAAAGCAAGAGAATTGCTATGTCTTCACAGAAATCTTACACAAGGTAAATTTACAAACTGACATGGATTAATGTGATCCGTCAGATTGTAAAGCTCTTTTTATTGTAAAGTAGATCTAACATATCATATCAAGCTACATTAGTTTGTAAACTTTCTTTTGTAAGATTTCTGTCTAGGTCAAATATTTCTCTAAAAACGATGGCTGCTTAGTCACCCGTGTGTATGTGTGTGTGTGTGTGTGTGAGAGAGAGAGAGAGAGAGAGAGAGAGAGAGAGAGAGAGGTGACAATGGAAGAGATTTGTTATGTCTGATGTAGGTTCCCTTTCTGACTAGTAAGGGCTGCCAATAAGTGATATTAAGGCATTAATCTATCCTTGTGTGGGTCAGTAGTTGTCAGTCGTCACCATAAAAGCTGGTTGTGAAGCTTGCCATATAACGGCTGCTTGCAGACGCCTAATCGGAACAGTGGAGTTGACATTCTCTAATTAATCACTGGGATTTTTAATTTTTCCTGTGCAGTTTTATAAAAAGCTCTCAACCCGCCTGGACGATGTTGTTTGGAAAACTGAGGAAGACATGCAAGAAATGAAGTAAATTCCAGTGTTTTCCACTTCAAAGTGGTGTCCATAAAAATTGGTTTACTTGCAAAATGTTCAGTAGTTTCATTTGTTTATTCTTTTCTGCCCGCTCTCTCTCTCGGTTAGGTAGACATTGTTTTCCAAGTTATTGTTGGTAAGCATGAACAGCTCCCATAGAGGTTCAACAATGTTTTGTCGTTACACTTGGAGCAACAGATCAATCTTAACTCGATACTAAATTAGAATAATGTATATTTTCTTTTCATTTGTGCATTTTCCATTCGTAATATTTGTTTGTCTTCACCATCATAAAAAAGCTCACTTTTTCCCAAATCTCAGCAGAAATTATTACCCCATGGTGTGCTTCCAGAAACAGGACAACACGCACGGTGCATTAATAAATGGATTTGGATGCAATGGGAAAGACAATTAACAACCCCAAACAAAGATGGTGACATTGGTGAGTGTTGGACCTAAATAGGCTCTATGGCCGAGGAAAG
>QEOT01003316.1:57750-81707 GCA_003123785.1 Pterocarya stenoptera | reverse complement strand
ATCCAAAACTGTAGCACTCATCCTTGTGGTAGGACTTTAGAAAATGATTTTAGAAAATGAGACGAGAATTATTAACCATTTTAAAATTTTTTTCCCTTTCATTCTTAGGATATGAAAGGTTTTTCGTTTAAAACTAAAATTTACTCTATAAATCTAAGAGAGTTTTGTAGCAGAAATCATTAAATTAAATTAAAAGACCTTTTACAAAAATATGACTTAAATACATTGCGTAACCGCCTAGGCTTCTGTCACACTTCCTTGGGTTATGTCTGTCCTAACGCTTCTTCCTCGTTTTGTCCCTGAAAGGGGAGAGATATACATAAAAACTAAAGTGAGTCGAATACTTAGTAAGTATTACTTCATACTATAAAAATATACTAACACAGATTTTCATTCATGCATTCATTATTCATCTACATACTTTACGTAAAACATTCACTTCCTTTGAAAACATTACAAGGTTAGATTTTTCTTTAAAAAGGATTTTCATTTTATAAAACGTTTCCACACCTTGTACATTCATTTACAAGAAAATTAAAAACCATTCATACATTTATTTACTCTTTTCACTTTTCCTCTAACCGGTATAAAGGCCAGCAGGAAAGTTGCAACCGTTACCTATTTCAGAGTGGAAGTGGGAGGATATCTCCATGGACTTTGTAATTGGATTACCAAGAATGTCAATAGGAAAGAACTCCATATGGGTTATCGTTGATAGATTGACAAAGAGTCACTTTTTGCCGATTGCCAACATTGACTTTATGGATAAGCTGTCCAAAATTTATGTTAACAAGATAGTTCAGCTATATAGAGTGCCTAAATCTATAGTATCGAATAGAGATACACGGTTCACATCGCGTTTTTGGCAAAGTCTGTAGAAGTTACTAGGTACCAGCTTGAGGTTTAGCAGTGCGTATTATTAGCAAACTAATAGACAGATAGAGCGGACGATATAGACATTGGAAGAAATGCTCTGAGCTTCTGTATTGGAAACAAAAGGTGACGGGGAAGGGCACTTTGGTGGAATTTGCCTACAACAATAGTTTCCAGGCCAAAATTCAGATGGCACCTTTTGAGGCCTTGTATGGAAGGAAGTATAGATCCTCACTATACTGGGATGAGGTCGGGGAAAGAAAAATACTTGGAACCGAATATTTGCAAGAAGTTAGAAAACAAGTCCTGTTGATCAAAGAGTAGATGCAGACAGCTCAACATAAATAGAAAAGTTACGCCGACAGTAGAAGAAGAAGCCTAGAATTCTTGTTAGGCGATTGAGTGTATGTGAAGGTGTCACCTCTAAAAGGAGTTGTCCGCTTTGGTAAAGAGGGAAGCTAAGTCCTTAGTATGTAGGACCCTATGAAATCATGGAAAGGATTGGTCTGGTGGGTTATCGTTTGGATTTACTCGTGGAAATGCAAGGCATACACCACGTGTTCCAAATATCTTCTTTGAAAAGAGTTTTAGATAACGACAACCAATGATAAGGGAGCCAAGTAACATTTGGCTCCAGCCTAGCCTGTCCTACGAAGAATGGCCTGTGTAGATTGTAGATCGAAAGGAACAAGAGCTAAGGAATCGAAAGATACTCTAGTCAAGGTGCTTTGGAACAATCCGAACATCCAAGAAACCACCTTGGAAAGAGAGAATTCAATGAGGACTAAATATCCTCATTTATTTGTATCTTAGAATAATAAGGACTTGTAGATGGGCTAGATCCACTATGTTTGTTTTGAATGTACTGTTGGATGATTTAGCAATAAGAATGTTTGGCTGATTACAACTTTTGATTGATGTTTTGTTACATGTCAACCATACCCTTGATAGGGCATGGCACGAACTAGAGCAACCGCACGTATGTCTACATTGTCGGTAGCTCGGATTAGGAATATGCGAGAATGTAGATGCAGGAATCGGCAAGAAAGACAGGGTCGAATGATTGCGGCCCATTGGCAATAGATGGAAAACTTCAAGTATCATCGCACTCACGTGTTAGATGTGGACTTTAGAATGAACACTTTCTTACGACGAGCATTGCCACATGAAGAGCGACAACCTCCACATGACCCATTAGTATGGAGAGAGGCTACAAGGTTGTGAGTACGTGGGCTTAATCAAGAGGCAGAATCAAGTCACGCTGCAGAAGCCCAAGCCAGGTGACACTCGGCATTGGAGATCTCCAATACCTCAATTGATCATCTTCGTGTTTGTGAGGAAGGCCAGCCTCTAAAAGATGATGAGGCCACTGTAGAACCCAAGTTAACGAGCTAAGGATGAACATGTATTACAACCCCAAGGTGGATATGATCTTTTATTTATCTCAGGATTCGATCTTAGAGGAAGAAAAAAAATACCTTGAACTTCTTCGTCCGAAGACTCAATTGCGGCTAGCAGGAATAATCATGCGAGTAGCTTCCTCTTTGGAGTTAAATCCATTTAATAGTTTCAATATTGATTTCGAGGACGAAATATTTTCTTAAGGGTGGGATGTGACGACCCGGACTTAGCCAAGTCCTCGCCTGTTATTTTTATTATTTTTTTGAGATGAGAACTTAGGGAGTGATAAGGGCCTCACCTTTTTGCTAATGAGTTGGGGTTCCAGGTCATTTTAGAAATGGACAGGTTGTTTAAGCATGTGACAACCTAGACTTAGCCAAGTCCTTGCCTGTTATTTTCATTATTTTGGTCTTAGTCCAATTAGAACTTAGCCTAATGGATTTGGTGAGATGAGAACTTAGGAAGTGACAAGGGTCCAACCTTTTTGCTAATGAGTTAGGCAACCAAGCCCACAAGGAGGCCCATAGGACTAGTGTTACTCAGCCACTAGAAGGTTTAGGCTTTTAAAGTCAAATTAGGGTTTTGAATATGGAGGGAGGTGCCATCTGGGCGAAAGTGACCCTTAGGTTCCCTAAGCTTCAATCATTTGGAACCTTGGGAATGGGCATTTCGGTGGGCAAACATGATGTTTTCTAGTACAAGTTTATGCATGTTCTAATTCTTTCAAGCTGTAAACGTGATGCACTCTTGATATATGGCATAAGAACATAATGTTGTTGCATAAAGTCACATGGTTACACATTTTTGGGTTATGCATCAAAGTTTTTGTAAGAAGTAAATGTCACATGCATTTCAGGTTGTGCATTAAAAAAAAAAAAGAATGAATAATGATTGTTGTCACGATCCCAAATGCTATGATAGGAGAATATTCCAGTGAAACTCCTATGTTCACTCTAGAGTGCTTAAATTGGAGTGGTAACCCCTGGGTTGATGAAATACATTCAACGGACTTTGGGTTCTTTTTGAAGGATTCCAGAGTGAAGTAGCACTTAATGCTAGTGGGTTCCACCTATTGAAAATGTAGTGACGGCAAATTGCGAATTGTCGTATTATATGGACTTTGACGTACTCACACCCGGTCACGAGGGACCGCTATATGATGCAGTAAATAGCAGGGAGCCTACGGTGCATAGGGGAGCCGTAAGGTGTTCACCCACATTGTTATATGAATTAAATGGCTATAAGTGATTAATATGAATTGAAAGAAGTATTTTTACATGACTATTTTGCTACTCTGTCACATGATTACATGGTCAATGAATTGAAATGAACAAAAGAAAGAAATGAGTTTTAGTCAAATTCATGTCCATGCATTCATACTCATAGTTTACCTTTGCATGCGTATGTTATCTTCTTGTATATTATTGGTTAAACTTACTGAGATTTCTTGAAATCATACTATGGTAGTTTCCACTACCATACCCTCTAGAATGGTAGAAGTTGTGATTGGTCTAGGCATAAGTGATGGAGAAATGTAAAAAGGAAGATCCTCCACGAACTAAGGAGGCTCCTAAGAGTCCTGAACGCTCTGCAGAGCCAACATTAGAAGAGAGACTAGAATTAACCGAGAATTTCATGAGTAAAGTGCTGAAGCTTTTTTAGGACCTACAAAAGATCATAGAAAACGATAAGAGAAATTAGGACATTTTCTCGGCTATGTAAACATAGCATAAGGATATTTTGATGGAAAAGCTGTGGTTTAAAACCATCGCTTTGTATTTTTGGAAGTCTTTGAACAAATACTTTGGGATTTTTAATAGTTACTTTATTGGTACCATACATAAATTGCTTAAATCTTTACTTAGTTTTGAATTTTTCCGCTGCGATTATTGCATACTGCTAGTAACATGATAGGTGCATTGCATGTTAACTGTCATGAATGATGGGTGTGTAGCTTTGAGTTACATGTCTGACGCTTCAGTCTCCGTCCAATCCCAAGTAGTGTCTGGGGGCGTCACAAGGCACTTCTCGAGTGAAGATTGCCAGTTGAGGACAATTTGAGGTATCACTAATTGAGGATCTGAAAAGGTGGTATATCAAAGATAGCCTTTTAGAGTTGGTATGGTCACTATGAGTTTACAATGACGCCCTTCTGTTTAGCTAATGCCTTGACAACATTTATGGACATTATGAATAGAGCGTTCCGATTGCTTTTGGACTTGTTTGTAGTAGTATTCATAGATGACATCTTGGTTTATTCCTGGTGTGCCAAAGATCATAAGGGTCACTTAAGATTGGTGTTGAGAACACTCAAGGCCAATCATTTATTTGCCAAACTCAACAAGTGTGAGTTCTAGCTAGAGGAAGTAAAGATCCTTGATTATGTTTGATCCAAGGAGGGAATCACGATTGACCCGAGTAAGATCATGGAAGTAGTACAGAGATAGCAACCGACCTCTGTGCAGGAGGTAAGGAGTTTCTTGGACTTGGCCGGCTACTATCAGAAGTTCTTGGAAGGATCCACTAGGTTATTGAGTCCTCCCACGACATTAATCAGGAAGGACATTAAATTTACCAAGACTGACAAGTGTGAACAGAGTTTTGAGGAACTAAAGAGGAGGTTGATTGTGAATCTTGTTTTAGCTTTACCCAAGCCCCACTAGCCATTTGTGGTATTTAGTGACGCGTTGAAGTATGGTTTAGGCTGTGTCTTAATGCCAAGAAGGCAAGGTGGTAGCCTATGCGTCGAGGTAGTTGAAGGAACATGAAAGGAACTGTCCCACCAATGACATGGAGATGCCAACACTACTTGTACGATGAAGAATGCGAAGTGTATACTAATCACAAGAGTTTGTAATATCTTTTCACCCAGAAAAGCCTTAACATGAGGCAATGAAGGTGGTTGGAAGTTATTAGTGACTACTAGTGTTAGATAAAGTATCACCGAGAGAGAGCCAATCTAGTCACCAATGCCTGGAATCGTAAATCAAAAGCAAAGAATGAAAAATGACTCATGGAGGTGGATTCACTTTTAGAAGGGATGAGACACCTATTGGTAAAAGATTTGCCACCCGAGGAGGTTCTCACCACCTTGTCGTGGTTTAGGATAAACTACTTTGATGAGCTAAAGGATCAGCAAGAAAAGGAACAGAAATTGCTGAAAATTCAACGAAAAACAAGTAAAGGCGAAGAGCCTATGCACCAGTTTTGGTGAGGAAGGAACCCTGTTGTTTAGAGGATGAAAGGTGGTCCAGGCTATTTCATAAATTTTGAAACGAATATTTGCCGAGGCCAATTCCTTGCCATACTCAATACATCCTAGAGGAATGAAGATGTATCAGGACTTCAAGAAAGGATTTTGGTGGGCAGGAATTGAGTGAGATATTAGGGGTTAAAGTTGGAGCACCAAAGGCCAATAAGGAACTTGTAATCTTTACTCATTCCTGAATGAAGTTGGAAGATGTCGCTATGGATTTTGTGGTAGGATTGCCCAGAACCCCGAGTCGAAAGGATGCCATATGGGCGATCATATATTAGTTGACTAAGGGTGACCACTTCTTACCGGTCACCACTATGGACACACTAAGTAATCTCTTTTGATTGTATATAAGGGAGATAATTAGGTTATATGGAGTTCCTAAGACCATAGTACTGGGTCGAGATACGAGATTTAACTCCTATTTTTGGAAGAGTATACCAAAAGCGATGAGCACCAAGCTGAAATTTAGTAATGCTTACCATCCCCAGATGGATAGCCAATCGGAAAGGACTATTTAGATGTTGGAAAACAACCTAAGGGCATAAATGTTGGATTTTAAAGGACCATGGGAAGGTCATTTCCCACTCATTGAGTTTGCATACTATAATACTTATCAGGCAACTATCCAAATGGCCCTTTATGAGCCATTGTATGGGAGGAAGTGTAGATCGCTGATATGTTGGGACAAAGTAGTAGAGGCTAGGGTGTTTGGACCAGAAATCATCCAAGAGATGATAGAGCAGGTCAAACACATACACATGAGGATGGCCACAGCTCATAGTAGACAGAAGAGCTACGAAGACAATAGGAGAAGGGAGTTTATCTTCAAGGAGAGTGAGTAAGTGTACCTTAAGGTATCACCTCTAAAATGTGTTAAGATTGGGTTGAAGGGAAAGTTAAGCCCAAGGTACATTGGACCGTACAGGTAATAAGGAATGTCAGCCCAGTAGCATACCAAGTAGCATTACTAGCAGAATATAAAGGGATTCAAGACGTGCTCCAAAATTCCTCGTTAAGGAAAAGTTTCGAGAACCAATAACCTTGAGTAATTGAACAAAATCTAGTTCCACTACAACCAAGAGCTCACTTATGAGGAAAAACTAGTGCAAACCATAGATTAGAAAGAGTAGAGATTGCGATCTAAAATTGTACCATTGGTTAAGGTGCAGTAGGGAGATGTGGGAAACAAGGAGTTTACTTGGGAAAGTGAGTAGGTCATGTAGGAATAGTTTCCATATTTATTCAAGCTATAGCATGAGATGTAATGCACAATGTGAGGGTAATTTAGTCACTTTTGAGGTAAAGGCCTGTCTATAAATAAGCCTTCAACCTATTCTCTTCGCCCACATCACCAAGGATTCTTAGAAATGTAGTCATGTTGCGAGAGAAGAGAATGACACAGAGGGCAATAGTGCCACCTGGGATAATACGTCGGTTCCTAGACGAACGATGTGATAGAGAGAGAGACATTAGAGGCAGAATGAAGAAGAATGGAGGAGGAATGCTGCTGAGACGAAGAAAGTGTTCGGAGGACTACAGCCCTAATAATGAAAATGTTGCACAACAACGAGACCACAGTGATGCCACGTGGTGAGAAAAGAACAGTGCTAGAATGTGACGAGTAAGAAGAGGGCAAAGGTGAGGATTACCCAATGTCTTATGATGCCAAACCTAGTGAAGAAGCTAGAATATGAGAGAGCACAATTGACAGGTAGCCCAAATAGAGCAGATGAAGGAGACATGAGGAGTCATCTCATATCCATCTCACAGATGGTGAAGGTTAGTCCACAAAGCCAGATGAGAGAAAGCTCCATATGAAGTCGGAGACTATTGGAGGCATCGACGGATTTCCTGTATGAGATCCCTTCCTTGTAAGAACAAAGCAAGGGAGAACCCTCACCGAATTTTGAGAACTAAATTACTTGTAAAGAGTGGAAGATATGAGGTCCCCACCAACACAAGGAGACTCACCAATGGGGTTGAGTGGAAAGAAAAAGATGAAGAGGCACTCCATTGGTTTGGGGAAAAATAGCTGCAGGTGTAGCTAGTCCAACATGTGGGCAAGCGATGCACCCTAGAAGAGGCACGACAAATAGATCCCAGTGGGAGGTGGAGATGAGCGTCTCACCTCATAGTAGGCGAGCTAGAAAAGTCTCCCACCTTTAAGGTGAGAACGAGGAGCTGAAGAGGCTAGTGACTTTGATGAGACAAGAGCTACTCACCCAAGGTGAGCAATGGTTTAGGATAGACTGGAGCAGATATGGAACAATGGTGGGTGATAAGGCTTTTGAGCAGTTTAAGGCATAACTATCCAATTCTTCCCTCTTGAGTCATACCAAGAAGGTGAGACATTGTACTTGTATTTGTCGGTCACGCCAAAATTTGTAAGCATTGTGGTCGTAAGGGAAGAAGGGAGGAAGCAGAGGCCCTAGTACTACTCAAGTTGAGTTTTAAGGGGAGTGGAAGCATGCTACTTGCGAATGAAGCTACTATCATTTGGTCTGGCTGTGGTAGTGCGCCGATTAAGGCCTTACTTCCAGGCACGTGCTGTAAGGGTATTGGTAGAAGCCTCAATGAAGAAAGTCTTGTATAGGCCTGACACATCGGGCCTCGATTAGCCCTTGAGAAGTGCCATGAAGGGACAATTCCTAGTGGATTTTGTTGCTGAATGTACTAACTTCCCAAAGGAGTCGTAGATAGCATCAAAGGGAACACCCTATCAAGTATACTTCGATGACACATGCATCAAGATATTTTATCAAAATCCATGATTTTATGTGAAGATTTATGCATCAAGATATTTATGAAAAGTCATGATTAAATATGAAGAGTTATGCATCAAAATATTTATGAAATGTCAAGATTTTATGTGAGCAAACATGTACCACAATATTTTATGGAAGATTACAGTTGCATTTGAAATTTATAATATGGTAAGGCATGATTTCATTTGAAATCTATGATATAATAAAGCAAGATATGGTAAAAAAGTATACATGTATGATTACTGGTGGGATAGATGTCCTCTAATAGGAAATGGGCTAGAGCCCATGTTCTTGGATACCCTTAAACCCAATCCGTTATCTTGAGCGTGATACTTGCCTGTGATATTCGTCTAGCATATCTATTCCTCCTCTGATAGGCAGAAGATTTGAAGCTCTAATAATCCTCTGTCTAGCAATGATTAGAGAATATGAAGCCTAAAAACAAGTTATATCGATCAGGCCCCAATCCGTATAAATAAAGGTCAAAATATATGCTCGAGGTAACTACGGAATTATTATTTGAGAACTAAGACCCTCTCTTTCTACAAGTTATTCTGACCTAGGCCTCAGAGGTGTCCCACACCACACCTAGCCCCACTCATCTCCTATTTGTAGGTTACTAGAAGTCATTAACAAGAATATGAAACACGTTTGCAACAGTTGGCATCATTTGTGGGATCTTCCTATATCTCAATGTGTCTTTCATATTCATGCGACAACACGCTCTCAAGTAATCCATGATCAAGAAATAGGAACAACAAGTGATCAAGCAATAAGAAGATGGAGGGAAGATTTGTAGAAATGGAAGAAAGGGTGAGCAAAATGACTTTGGAGATGAAGAATCTCTAGTGAGAAAATGAAGCTCTTAGACAAAGAAGTGTAGAGAACGATGCACCAAGCTACATTGAGAAAACAAGGTAGAGTCACAGAACATAGGCAGGATGAACTTTAATGATGAGAAAAAAGGGAAGATGCGTCAAGATTTGTGTCACCTTATGGACAAATACAAGGAGATGTCCAAGAAGATAGGCACATCCTTCTCTGTTGACCATTTACTCAACAGTACCGAAATAATGATGGTGTTGCTCCCACTTAAGTTCAAAGTTCCACAAATTGAACTATACAACAGGTCTAAAGATCTCGTCGAACATTTGGAGGCGTTCAAAACCCGTATGACTCTCCACGGTTTCCTTGGAGAGATTGTATGCTAGGCTTTTGTTGACGCTCCCAAACCCCCGCTTGGGATGTAATGGAGACTTGGAGCGTCGGAACATGCAACACATGATTACATACCCCCATGATAGCTAATATGCGATGCATCTTAGTATGCAACTAGCAATATGCAATAATTGCAGCGAAAGATAAGTCGACTTATAAAAATTTATGCAAGAATGAACCAAATATCCCAAATATATTAATAACCATAAATAGATTGCCTCACATAATAAGGCATAGTTTCAAACATAAGGATAGATTTTCCTTAATACAAAATACTAAATCCAAGTTCTATAGTTAGATCAACTCTCTCATACGCTCTATAGTATGTAGAATCAATGCTATAAACATTAAAATTAAATCCATCTTTCGCTTGAGATTTAGCTCCTCTTCAACCATCTATATCCAACAGTCCATATTGTTCGTCCTCAACCGGTCTTGACATAACTTCTACCATTCCCGAAATGGTAGTGGGTCCACAAGGGTGAGATTTTCTTGAAATCTTAGTAAGTTAAATAATCAATTTGCATAGAGACAAAATATGCACGATTAATGATAAACATAAGATGCATGCTATGCAGATAAGATTTTCACATGTCTTCCATCGAGATTCTTCAACATTTTCATAAAAACTTTGATGCACATTTTCTCATAGAGAACATTTCTCACATCATCTTTTCAAAATGTAACATTTCAATATTATTAGAGTGATCATTAACAATAATATAACGTATGTTATTATCACAGCTACCCATTATGCACTGTGAGTACCTCTTGGTGACTGTAGTACAATTCATGTTAAAACTACATTGTCTGCAGGCTCGTTTTCAATGCATTGATAACATAACATTTCATCATAACATCATATAATAACATCATAATGTATGCACCCACCACTGTTAGGTGCTATAAATGACTTCGCTTCGGCATTCTTTAAAAAGAATCAATTCGGAGCCCATTGATGGTTCTTCGTCAACTCAGGGGTTACCACTCCATTATTATTTACTCTAGAGTGGACATAGGAGTTCCACCAGAATAATTTCCCATCATAGCCTTTGGGGTTGTGACGAAATATCTTTTCATGCAATATTTGAAAATATTTTTCGTGATATGTGCTTGTGAAGTATTCTTCTTGTGAAAATGACTATTTCATATGATATGCTAAAATGGAAAAAATTACACATGTCATGTAGGCAAATAAATAAATACTCAATGTATCATGCTCAAAATGACATTTATATCATGAATATGACATTTATACATAAATCATAAACAAATTATCTAAGAGTAAGTTAAAGGCTAACTTACAAACTTTCCGGATGTTAAGAAATTGTTGCAGCTGTAAATAGAGATATTCTAAATTAGGAATTGCAAAACTAGGAAGATGTTCATAATCTAAGTGTTCAAAATTTAGTATTTACAAAACTGCTCCTATACTTTCCCAAAATTGTCACTAAGGCCATATATTTTCACTATTTGCAATTAGGCACCAAATTTCATCAAGTGGCAATTATGAATATAATTTTAGGGACATGTTTAAAACTTAGATATGAATTCATCCCAATAATTATGTATTGATTGAAGCTAAATCATCACCAAACCATCAACTAAGTATATGCAATATGTTTCTAGTTTTTCCTTGTCAAAGAGATGTTTAAAGCATAAATAAATCATACATTTTCATTCTTATCCCAATCAAAAGGATTTTCTAAATGCTCATTACTCAAGCTTAGGAAGTTTAACCAAAACTTCATAAAATAAACTTTGACCAAGTGAAACCAAAGCATACTTGATGATCAACACAAGATATGGATTTATAAATCTATCATAACATGCTTTTTACCTCAAGTTTAAACCTTCAAAAATTATTTCAAGACATTAATGAAACATACAAAATCATTTCAAGACATGTCATAGCTAAAATTTCAACCTAGAACAAATTATTCAATCCGTACTCCACCCGGTTTGCATCTTGCATGTACAACCTTTTCTAAACTGACTCAAAACCTCATTCTCATGCCACAAATTAAGGCCTAATATGTAATTCTAACACTTAACAAAAGACAGGGCAATATTACTTACAGAATTCATGGCCCTTGAGGTCCCAAACACAACTCACTTCAAGAACACTCTCAACTCACTCAATTTTCTCACTATTCTCATACTAAGAGGGAATAACTCTCAATAACTCTAGAGAAAAGTTTTGAGGAGTGGTGTGAGGAAGTGAGGGGTGAAAGGGGGGGGGGGTATTTATAGGACACCATGGAGGGTGAGGGGTGTGGGTTTGGATGAAGGGCGAGGCTGAGGAGTGGTGGAGGTGGGCGGTGGAGTGATGAGTGCATAATTTCCAGATTGTGTCATCCTTAGTCAGGTGAATAGTGTTATTCTCCTAATGATTTCTTCAAGGCCAGGTGCTGCAATGAGTCTATGGCTGCAGGGGCTAGCTTCGTTGAGAAAATAAAATAAAAAATCAAAAGAGGTCAAGGTGAAGTCATGCTAGAAGCCGACGGGTAGAGTTCTTCCAAGTTAGCTAGTTTTTCATCATTTATTTGTCTCATCGTTATGGCTTTGTTTTGTAGGTATAATAACTGCATTTGGTAGATTTTTAGGTGAGGAAAGGAGGCTGGATTGGTTGCCAAGTGATCATATATGCAAAAAATGAAAGGAAAGCAAAGTGATGATGGTAGTCGAGTGACATGAGCAGATCCCCTCCTATTGCCAATCGTTTTGGCTTTTCTTTGGGGGATAAATGGTCAAACATGTAATTGAGTGTTTTGAAGCACTTTTTTGGGATTGGAGGGCAGTGGTGGTGGCGTGTGGAGTTGGCTCTTTGAGGAGCAAAAAATCCTTGAAGGGTTGAAGGCTTTCGGTTGGGTTCCAACTATACTTTCTAGGGGAAATAGTTGGGTTTGGGCTTATGTTTCTTGGAATGATTTCACCCCTTGCTAGGTCTGGTCCTTGGTTGATGTGGAGTGGTATGAATGGTGCAATTATCCTTTGAAAATATGGTGGAAGTGGCATGCGTTTGGGGCTAGTTTAAAGAAGTGTACATGGTGGTGCATCTATACTTCATGACATAAGCTTAAACATGCGTGACATGATTTGAAAAATAACATAATATGATCTTAACTTGACATGAATATGAGACCTTGTTAATATATACATGTTTGATTAATGTGAATTGTATATGCTCCAGGACTCCCCAATGGCTATTTGTTATTGCCGGTACCACATCACGTCACAAGCATTTGCACTAGTTATAAGTACGTCATGATAATTGAACTAATAAAACTGTTAAACGTGTAGTTGGCACCACCAGCATTGGGTGCCTGACTTTGCTCCAGTAACCAAATACTTAGGTCCCATTCGAAGCCTGCTGACTTTACTTTGTCTACCCAGTGGATTCCACAACTAATTTAGACACTTCAGTGTGGATAAAAGAGTTCTACTAGGATAACTTCTCATCCTAGTATTTGGGATTGTGATAAAAATAAAAGACTCCAAATGACTAGAAAATTTTTCATGACATACTTAATGCGTGTGACATGTCATTCATGGTATGTAATAAATATATAAAACAAATGACATGGCATGTAACTAATAAACATGTACAGTAATATGGGACACGTCATGGCATATTATAATAATTTATAATAAACATAAATATGAATTATTACCACCATACATACTTAATAATTTCGAGAGTAAGTTAGAAACTAACTTTACAGAATTTTAGTATAACGTAAAGCGCGCGTAAAAATAGCGTGAATTGAAATGAGATATTTTCTAGGGTTAAAATATCTCCCTAAAACCTTATAAAAATAAAACTTATTAACTTATAGGGGTGTAAAAAAAACTGAAAAACCAATTGAACTGGACTGGACTAATGGGTTTGGTTTGGTTTGTAAGTGGTTCGTTGCGGTACCAGTTCTTAAAAACCGATGCACCTAAACTGATGTAGTACTGGTTTTCATATTTTGAAAATGGGTTTAAACCGAACCTGACCGGTATATATAATTATGATTTTTTTATGTTATATATAATTTTTTATATTATATTATATATATTATATGTTAAGTTACTAATTAATATAACACGAAATGCTAATCTTATTATTTAAGTCTATTAATGTTATAATATAAATTAATATAACACGTGATATAACATAAATTAATCTTATAGTTTTTAATATAACATTTGAAATGACATATATATTTTAATCTTATAATATAAAATTAATATGACATAAAATTGTAATTTTAAACATAAACATTAATACTAAGTTATTAAATTATGATATATATTCTCTTTGTAAAGCCATTTTTATAATATATATTATAATATATATTCTTTTTGTAAAGGTGTTTTTACACATTGGATCATATGTACTCATATAAAAAGTATAGAACTTATATATACTATAGTTCAATTCAATACTATACTAGTATGTGTTAATTATTATAAAATAATGTATTTATATTATAATATAAATAGACTAATAGTTTAGTATATGTAAACCTTATATTATTACTAATATAGATAATCCGTAAAACCGAAAAAATAGACTGGACCGGACCGAAACTGAAAAAACGAAAGTTTCTGTTTCGGTAACGAATTAGTCCAGTATTGGTTTTTAAATTTTCAAAACAAGTGTATACCAGCTCGATTCTATGTACAAAACTGGACCGAATCAGACTCGTTACACCCCTACAGACTTAGGACTAAATTTGCAAAGTTACTCCCTCTACTTAAGAGAAATTATAAATTTGCCCATAAAATAATGATTTTGCAAACAAACTCCAAAATTTACTAAAATTTACATTTCTTATATAAATTTCTTATGTAAATTTCATCCTAATTCTAAATATGAACTCAGAAAAATTTTAAACTAATTACAACTATGTAAAACACCTCTTGGCTTATTCATGTCCTACGCTAAAAATCATGTTTTGTTGCAACTTGGCCATTTAAACACTCTAACATGCTTAAAACGAAAATGACATCTCTCAAAAATCATATTCTTAATTCTAAAGTCATGTTACAATACTAAAACACACATTCCATAAAAGCTTGGATACATCATATGAAGGAAAATGCCACAACATCAAGATTAGGTCAAAATGAACTAACTCTTGATGTTCTTGGTCTAATACTTTCAAATCAAACTCCAAGGATTCCAAAAGCCCATAAATACACTCCTAACATGTTCATCATTCAAACTTAAGTGATATCATCCTTGACTAAACAACTAAAAATCACAAAATACAACTTAGAACAATCGGTTTGCATAAATGAAACCAAGTATAGCATGGTTTGGACTTGAAACAAAGTGACTAGATGTAATGCCCCGGTCCTGGATGACTCAAAGAGTTACTTCTTGTCATTAAAATTATATCTCATAGTATAGATAAAGTCCCCAACATCTCAATTACACATAGATCTCACTGTATTAACTCAACTATTCCAAATAATTAACTAGGAACACAACAAATTATGAATATAAACTTCAAACTCTCAGCCTATAATTAACCCTCTCTCTCTAATTATAAGTTTTTGCTCTCATAGTGCGTGCACACACACACACACACACACACACACACACTCTCTCTCTCTCTCTCTCTCTCTCTCTCTCTCTCTCTCTCTCTCTCTTTCTCTTTCTTTGTGTGTGTGTGTCGTGTCGCTGCTTTCATGACCACTGTCGATCTAAGACTAGCTCCCTTCGCCGCTGCATCTTTCTCCTCTCGGTAAGCTCTGTCGCCAAACACATATCTTCCCTTTCATGTCTTCCAGCCCTGGGTGCAACTCATTACCAATGTTTAGAAAAGGGTATATTTTTTAAGTTCAATTACGTTGCTGCCCATAGCATGTGGGTCATGACAGAAAGCATTCTAGACTTGGACTAGGCTTTGTTCCATGTGAGTTGGTATAAAATGTGAAATGCATTTTTAATTTGGACTTGGTTTTATTGTAATTAGGAAGCTAGTATAGCATTTTAAGTTGGGCTAGGCTGAAAAGAGATTTTAATGCGAATGCCTTAAATAGACGTGTTCGGAAAATTTAAGTTGAACATGTGAATATTAGATTTATGACTTTAATGTCAATATTATGGAGCTAATATGATTTTAGGAATTATTTGTCAAATTATTTGGAGAAATTATATGAAAATCAAAGTATTTTGGAGATGGGCGATTTTTTAAGGGTTTCGAGGATTTTTTTTTAGTACATTAAGGACATATAGATTTTTATATCTTAAGTTTTAATTATGAAGTATGTGCTCTGTTGGAAAATTTACACAAGTTACGTGAATTTTTTATAGGTGATGGTTTATTTTCCCTCGACACTATTGTGAGAATTCAAAAAAGTTAAAAGTCTAGGTAAGCGAAATTTTTATGCTAGACTTTGCATAAAAAGAAAATAAAATAATGTTGATTTTATGAAAAATGGGCCTGATATGTTTTGAAAATAAATGTGAAAACAACCTTAGTTATGTATTCTGTATTACTCATGAAGTCTGTATAAAAGAGAGTATTTTTTGACATGACTGGTGTAGACATGAACAACATTTTGACATGCTGTTTCTGAAATGTGCAAAAGAGCGAATATGAAATCTGTGAATTTCGTACATGTTATATGAAGATGCTATGAATCCGTTTTGATTATGCGAAAATGATATGAAAATTTTCAGTAGAGGTTTGATATGATATGGCATCTGAAAAACCTTTAGCATAACTTTTTGATTCTATATTTGATTCAGTTTCTGGTTCTGATACGATGGTTTTGATTCTGTTATATGCTTGGTACCAATATCTCTGATATGAGTGTACCCACTTTGGGAACAAAGTGATTTTTTTATGTGTTCTTTCCTGTGTGCACACTCGGGACTCCGTGAATGAATAAGGGAAAGATTCATATTCTAATACTGCTTGGTTTGGCTACCGGGGATAGCACAACGTTACCACAGGGGTTAAATATGGTATATGATATAATATGGTGATATGATACGATATGATAAGATGAAAATGTTCGGTCATGTTATGCTAAGGGGTTTTTGAATATAAAGAGTTGAATTTTGAATATGAACAGTTTGAAATGTTGCTCTGATTTTCTGATAATATGTTTTGCGATTTGCAGATTGAAACTAAAATGCTTTGTTTCTGCGTTTTGAACTCTCTGAAAAGGCTTTTGTTTACATACTAGTATATGTTCTCTGCTTATTGAGTTGTTGATAACTCACCTCTTATCTCCACAATATTTTCAAATATTTTTTATATTTTAGCTAAGGATCAAGAATATCAAGCATGGTTATGCGAGCATAGTGGATTGAGCACAAAAATGATGTCATGGTTATTGGAGAATTGTATTCTGTAAATTTGTTGTGTTATGATGACGTGGTATATGTTGAGCGTTTGACGTTTATATTAAGAATTTGTGGTGTTCCTAGTTAATTATTTGGAGTGGTTGAGTTAATATAGTGAGATCTATGTGTAATTGAGATGTTGGAGATTTTATCTATACTTTGAGATATGATTTTAAGTGACAAGAAATAACTCTTTAACCCATCTGGGACACGGCGTTAACTAGATCCTTTCTTTTTATGCAATAGATCTTCAAATAATATAACCATATACCTAAAATTCCAGTTCTAACTTGATCTAAGCATTTAATCTTGCATATCATGGCAAAAATTTCATAAAAAGTTATGATCAAACCCAAGAGCCTCTAGATTGAGTTTAAAACAAACTCTTGCATATTTATCATCGTTCCGACAAAGATATAAACCATAAATCTTCAAAAATAAGATATTAATCCATAGATCAAAGCCTCAAGATCAACATATATGAAAATCAAAGCCATAGGATCAAGTTCCTAGAACCAAAATCATAAATTATGCCAAAATAGAAACTGTTTTGAGCCAATCTGTTTCTAACACTTTGAAGATGATGCAAAACTCTTTTATAAAAAACCAAACATGCTTGAATCATACCATAAGCTTTCATATAAACCTGTCACACTTCATCCTATCAAGATATACCCATAATTTCATAAAACATTTCACAAAACAATCAAAGTTCATCACAACCTCAGATTTGTCAACACTGAACCTTTCAACCAAAATCACTAACTTTCATAAATCAAGCCTCCAATAAAAATTATCCAATACATACCCAAGTAAACTAGACTCAATATTAAACAAAATAAAATAGGACTGAACCAAAGAAAATAACTTACAAAGCCTGAATTGAAGAATACAAAATTTGCCTAAAATTTCTTTCTTGCACTCTCTCGATTTGCTTTAGGAGAAAGGGATGAAATGTGCTAAATGTGGAGGAGAAAAGTAAGAGGCATGAGGTATAAGGAAGGGCTGACATGGGTGACTGAGTGACTGGCCAAGTGATGGGAGGTTGGCTTGTGACAGTGGAGGAGAAAGGGTAGAAGTGAGGCTGTCGTGCTGTTGCTGCTAGCCAAGTTGGTCGGATGGGTGGCTTTTTGACTTTCCATTAAAACACTATTTGGGGCTAGTCATGAAGTGTCATGACAATGGTATGACATTATAAGGAGTAGGACTGTAAAACGGTCGGTCCAAACCGAATGAGTCCATTCGGTCTGGACCGGACCGAAAGTCCCCATGGTCAGTTTCGGTCCAATGAGTAGGGGTATTTCGGTCTTCGGTCTGGTCCCGAGGTGGGGATTTCCCAGACTGGACCGGACCGACCGAATTCAAAAATTTTTATTTTTATAAATATATTATTTTATATAATAGTTGTATAATAAATTATGCAATTTTCATCTAACCTATCCCCATTTACAATATAAAATTATAATACATTCACATTCTCTAAGTTAGTAACAAAGTAACAATTAACATTATCAATATCATTATATAATTATAAATTGATAACTAAACTAAATCACTATAACTATAGTCTATAATTATAAAAAAATCACTTTAAGTTTATAAGATTATAAGTCTATAACTATATATATTATTAAATTATTAATATCAGTATGACTAATGACTAATGACTATAAGTTTATAACTAATACTAATATATAACTATACTAATAATATAATATTAATACTATTATATAGTCTAATATATTATATAGCTTTACTAAATCACTATATACTATATTACTAATCACTATATCATTATAATATCACTATATCATTATAATATATATATACACACACTATAAGTCTATATGTAGTAGTAATAGTAACACTATAATAATATTATATATAGTATTAGTATATATTAATATATTATAAGAGTTATAGGATTATAACATAATATATGTATAATAGTATAGTATTAATATCACTATAAGTTATAACTATATATACCTAATAGGCTTATAGGCTAATACAATGATTTAAAAAAAAAAGTCGGACCGAATGGATTGGACCGGACCGGACTGAATGGGTGTTCGGTTCAATCAGGTCCAGGAAAAATGGTAGACCAAAAAGTTCGGTCCATGGCCGGATCGGACCGACCCATTTACAACCCTAAAGAGGAGGAAGCTTGGGCTAAGTGGTGGTTTTGGTGGGACTAAATGGGCTAACCAAAATGCATCTAGTTTGTGGTCATAGTTTGGTTCAAATGCAATCTTTCTTGGTCAAATGAAATTACCACGATGTAAGGTAGTGGGTGAAGGTGTAAGAGTGTGTAATTTAGTGGTTATATGCATGTGGAAGTAATTTAACCAAATGATAAATCACTTAACCAAACTAGGTATAGTTAGGGTTTGGAAACCAATTTAGGGTTTCAGTTTCCTTAAGTGAGTGGTTTGATTCAAACTATTTGGGGATTCATTAGGGAAACCTCTTTTGGTTGACCAAATATTGTTTGGAGTAAAAGAGCATGATGACAAACTTAAATCATACTCCATCTCTTCACACTTTGTTTTCCTTTTGACATGTGTCCTACGGTTTCCAAGTGGATGATTAGAATTGTGTCATGTGCCTAACTAAAAGGTTTCTTAGTGATCCTAAGAGTATTTGGACAACCTACATGACGATTTGACAACGGTTTGAATCAATTGACACTTGGCGCTCTCTCGAAGGGTTATTATTCACCTAAAAAAACTTGAATATTTTTTATTGTACTCTAAAACCCTAAATATTCTTACTAGACTAATGGTACAATTCATTTAATAAAATTCTATTTCTAAGTGCCTTAATTAAATAGAAAGACAATCTCATCTATTATTCACTCAAAAAACTTGAAACTTATTATTGCACTCTAAAATCCTAAATATTCATACAAATCTAATGGTACAATTAATTTCGTAAACTTATACTCCTAAGTGCCTTAATTAAATAGAAAAACA
This sequence comes from Pterocarya stenoptera, assembly GCA_003123785.1. Lineage (NCBI taxonomy): Eukaryota > Viridiplantae > Streptophyta > Magnoliopsida > Fagales > Juglandaceae > Pterocarya > Pterocarya stenoptera. The sequence goes on along the minus strand of QEOT01003316.1, from coordinate 61,862 downwards.
ATTTTATCACTATAGTGAACCGGAATCCAATTATGCTAACGGACTAAAACTTAATCGATCACTCGATTTGTAAAATCCATTTGAGGTCTCACGATATTTTTAAGATCCAAAAATATTCATCTATTGAAATTCTTTCAGGTCGTTACACAATGTTGACTGAAAGAGACCGGCTGTCACTAGGACTAGATTAGTGCATGGTTGTGCCATGCTTAAATTACTCCATTCAACTAATATATACATAGGGGCTTAGCAACTATATATATATATATATTGACACACACACATATATGTATGTATATACACAAAGGGGCTCCATGTATTTAAATTGAAAAATGAAATGATACAATGGCAATGTTAATAACAAATCTATGACCCAAACTCAAAAATATTTATATTAGACACAAGCAAAAGAAGGCAAGATTTTGGAGTTAATGCTGTCATTTCATGTGTTTGATTATCAAGAAAAAGCAAAGCCAAACAGCAACCTCGTTAAAATTGCAAGTCACAGGAGTAGCTCATGAAGATGAATCCACCAACTCCTGAAAAGAACCAAACAAGAATCCCACTAGATGGAGCCATAGTGTGCTGCCTGTTTCACACGGTGGAATAATATCTGAGCTCAAAATTGAAGGAGTTTAACTTTCGAGTAACCGATAGACTGTGATTTCTTGCTGCTTGAAATACCTCCGATCTTCTTCGTCCACAAAAACAAGATTCAAGTAGTATTTCACACTAAATTTGTTGTTGATGTTGCGATATGTCGGTGTCAGTTCATATGGACTGAGGAAAAGTCTGACTGGAATAGATTCTCCTGCAAGAGCATTGCTTGATGCACCCAATAATTAAAAACAAACTAGAGCTGCATGGTAGAATAGAAGAAGCATGGTATAGAAATTGACTGGTGCAAGAAGAATTGACTAAGGGGCATCACTGTGTTAAAGACCCAACCATTGATCCAAAAGTCCTAAAACTATTAGATACTAATTTGGTTAAGCCTTTAACCCTTGGAATCATAACACACTGACCAAGTTACGGTATCACATTGAAATTATATAAGACAATGTAAGTTAAAGACAGGTCATATCAAGGAACGACCTCAACATGGAAGGGCATAAGGGGAAATGATCTTCTATATTTGTGAATTATCACTGCTTTTCAATTTGCACAATAAACTATCAAAACTGACAATAGGCACCCTATGTTAATAAATTTTGACAATTTACACCCTTGGTTAAGACTTCAGTAAAAAATTTCAGAAGAGTTGTACCAGACAGTTATTATACTTTATGATATGTACACTATGAAACTGCGCACCTCTGACAGGAGCACCATCCATCAACTCGAATTTCGCAAGGGTCTCTGTTTCAACATATGTATTGGGCCCCGATCCAGTTGACTCCCGACGCCTAATCTCGAGCTCCATATTTTTAATCTTGATTCTCACCAAAAGAAAATATATTTTGCCAATGATGACATCCTTTAGGTGATACCTTCAAAATGTTTGAGGTTCAATACGAAAATAATCTTCAATTCCTTTCTGCGGGGAAAATTAAAACCAACCACCAATTTACGGTGACCCTCACTGGTACTTACTTGCTTTTACCATACTCAAACTCAATGTGTAGACAGTCCTCGATTCCAACCTCCATCTGAATGATAACATCAATACAAACAAACCAAGCAATAAGGCAACACAATGATTCCATTTTTGTCAAAGGTTTGCGCTAAGATGCAGATAATTACATCTTTTGACAAATTCCCTAACAAGAATCGAATTTCCCCACCCCCCCCCAAAAAAATGCAGACATCCATAGGGTTGATTATGAAAGCAAGAAAGTAATCAATAATCAGAATAAGCATCTGTAATATCCAAAAGATTAGATGGATTCAACTCTGCTTGTTGGGTTAAGCTCGTCCACTTGTAACAAGTAAATATCAACAGTATCAGGAAGGACCTCACATCAACCATGTATAAAACGCAAGAAGCTGATGCATTAACAAAAGAACCACCATTCTAAACTTAATGCTGTTAATGAATAAGAACTCACACCAACCATCTATTTAGTGTAAGCAACCAATTCATGCAAAATTATCATCATTCTAACCTTGATGCTGTTATTGATTGATGGAGGCGGAGTGTAGTTGCGAACCTGATGCAGGTAAAAAAAATCATTCAAAACATAATAATTAAGAAGAGAACGTTTTGTAATATTCTTAAATCTGAACATTTAAAGATATTCTTCTTTCAATCTACTACTATAGCAATTGAGCAAAAGATTAGCATCTACAGGAGGTTTAAGAAAGGAGTTGAGGTGACTAAAACATTATTTGGGCTATCAGTTTCATTGATACATAATTAAATTATTTCCTCGTAGATTATCATCCGTCCATAAAGCAATTAGACACTACCCTTTTTACATTATACACACACATACACCCCCCAAAATATCTTGAACACATTTTCGATTCTGACCATTAGGCACTAACAGCAAAAACATTTTCTAGCACTGTTGACAATTTAATTCGCTGCCCTACACTAATCATATTTTATGCAGAATATTCAATTTAAATAGAAACCTTGTACCTGTCAGTCCTCTAACATGGCAACTCATGTCAAACATGCTTGGGCTTGCCCCAAATTCTAACACTTTTTTTTTCCCATTTACATTAACAATTTCCTCAGTTAATGCTATTAGATCACTGCAACAATGAAGATGAGTACATACACCCACACCAGGCACAGCGAAGCTGGGTAAGTTGATAGCAACCTAGCAACAGTGCTTTCCCATTTTTAAACCACTTGATGCTGAGTCAGGCTCCTGTTGGACTACGCAGAGTACAATGTTTAAAGCATTATAAGCATTAGAATACTTCAAGGTTTAAGTTACAGCCGCAATGTGGCAATGCATTAGAACCGTTTCTAGTCAAACAATGCCACACCAATCTCACATGCAATACCAATCAATCACAATGATGTTCCTTTTCCTTCGATTATTTGTTGAGGGAATCTTTCCTAGAGAGGCTATCCAAACAAAAAGCATGGCTCTCGAAGGCACCAATGTCCACCAAATGCTCTTCCAACGAAGGAGCAGTTATCTAAATAAGCTTGTCTTCCTCTCTTCTCAACTTGGAGGAATACAGCAAATTAAGCAATGAAGTAAAGGCATTTACGTCCCAGTTGGATAAAGCTTACATTCTACCAAAGGAAGCCACTAGACATCTCCAAATGGTCCACCATAGAACCATCTTTAACACGAGCAACACTATACACATTACGGGAAAACTTCCTTTAGAGCCCTGTCTTCATTCACACCACAATTCATGCTAGAAGCTAACCCCAAAGCCATCTCCCACCTCAAATACAATATGGCGGAACCTTTTTTTATGCTTTTCCATGAACCACTCCATGAGGCCCTAGAACCTTGTTAGAATACCATCCACTCCACTGGCATCCATATTTAGAATCTACTACATTGTAACGTGCTTACTTGTAATGACACTCAGCAAGAATGCTACTGAATCCTCAATCAAAGAACACAAAAGCTCTCAAGATAATTCACGGCACAAGAAGAAGTTGTTCAATGCTGCAAGACTCCCTTCGTGAATCTTGACAGGGAATTTTCGAGGAATTCCCAGCCTCAAAATGTATTAAAATCCAAATGTTCAATCAATACCGATTATAGCAGAGCTGCACTGCCTTTATACATGCAGAGCATGAAGACGACGCAAAACGACGAAGACTGAAACATAAAACTCCTCCTATGATTCCTAAAACGATACTCACCGTTTTACTTAAAACCAAAAACACCCAATACTACAAATAAAACGACACAACAACTCAACAATACGGAACGCACTGCATCACTAAATCCCCCCGAAACTCCCGTTTAATTCAAAGAGCAGTTAAAGCTGTTAGTTTCCCTCTTCCTTATGCAAGCTGGCCTTCGTCCAATAGAACCGTCTTTCTTCCATTCTTCCCATAGACCTTCCTCCTCTTCAAGACCCAACCCCCAAGCACCCGTGACAATCTCCTCCTCTTCAAGGCCTTGCCCCCAAGGCACCCGTGACCATCATAGAACCGTGCCCACCAAATGAGGATATGCAGCCCTCAA
>QEOT01003316.1:35157-51823 GCA_003123785.1 Pterocarya stenoptera | reverse complement strand
TCAACCAGTCAACCGATGCTCGATCTTCTTGATAATCACATCCCAAATAGCCTTAACCTTGAAAGTAGCTTCCAAAGAAAGAACCAAGTACCTAGATAATAGGACACCTTATACCCTAGAATACCAGCAAGAGTATCTATATTGTTTCTAGATTAATCCTCAACCTTGAAACTACTTCAAGGCGTAAGCATTGTAATGACTCAAAGAAGGACCAATCTACATCTGGGCCCATACTCTAAAAGTACTTGCCATTATTATAATTGGATCCCCTTGAAAGCAGTATATAAAGGGCTTGAACTTCTCCCTGTCTAGCAATGTGGGATCCTCATTCACCAACTTTCTATACATAATCCAAGATATTACAATCTCTTCTCTTAAATTTTCAGTGTCCTCTGTCAAGTTTTTGGTCTGAATACCTCTTTCCCTTGTTTTCTTTCATTTATATAGAAAAGGGTTACAACCAGTGCTCAGTGATTCCAGCGTTTAATTGCGGCTGGTTTTACTTGCTATACTATCTAGATATAGAAAGCATCTCAAAAGGAAGACTGTAAAAGTATCTCTGTAACATCCCCCCTCAAATTGATGCTGGTGGATCAAGAAGCATCAATTTGTCAACCAAGAACTGATGTCGATGCCGAGAAAGAGCTTTAGTGAATATGTCTGTAGTTTGACGTTCAGTGGAAATGTGAAGGAGAGTAATCACATGTTTGTCAAAGGATTCACGTCTAGAATGGCAATCGACTTCGATATGTTTTGTGCGCTCATGAAAGACAGGATTAGCGGCGATTTGAATAGCACTGGTATTATCAGCATGAAGAGGAGTAGGATCTAGCTGAGGAAAACCGAGTTCACCCAATAACCCACGAAGCCATGTGATCTCAGAGCATGAGGAAGGCATAGCACGATACTCAGACTCAGTAGAGGACTTGGAAACTCTGTCTTGCTTCTTACTCTTCCAAGAAATGAGTGCATTGCCTAAGAACATGCACCAGCCAGTAACAGAGCGACGAGTATCTGCACATCCGGCCCAATCAGCATCACTATACCCCACCAACTGTAAGGAAGATTCTTTAGGAAAGAACAACCCGCGTGTAGAGGTGCCCTTCAGATATCGGATAATGCGACGGATAGCAGCTAAATGAAGATGTCGAGGAGCCTGCATAAATTGACTAACTTGCTGTACAGCAAAAGAAATGTCAGGACGAGTAATCGTCAAGTAATTCAAACTCCCAACAAGTTGCCGATACAAGGATGGATCTGATAGAAGCTCCCCTTCTTCCTGACGAAGCTTAAGATTTACCTCCAATGGAGTAAAAACAGAGTTACCCGATTGGAGGCCACCCAATGAAATAACGTCCTGTGTGTATTTGTGCTGGTGTAACAACGTACCAGTTGGAGTAAGTTGTACCTCAAGGCCAAGAAAATACTGTAGGGCACCAAGATCTTTCATGTGAAAAGAGGCCTTGAGATGCTGTTGTAATTGCTTAATTAACTCAGTATCGGAGCAAGTGATCACAATGTCATCGACATATACGAGAAGTAATACAATTCCTGTAGAAGTCTTGCGAAGAAAAAGAGAGGAATCAAACTGACTCTGAGTAAAATTAAAAGCAAGCAAGTTAGAGCGAAATTTGTCAAACCATGCACGCGGAGCCTGTTTCAGTCCATACAAGGATCGATGTAGCTGACAAACCTCTGAGGAAGGTGTAACAAACATGCCGGGAGGTGGGGACATATATATTTCTTCCTTCAAATCCCCATGTAGAAAAGCATTCTTCACATCCATCTGCCGAAGAGACCACCCTTGCGACGCAGCAAGTGCCAAGATAGTCCGCACAGTAGTCATTTTGGCAACAGGTGCAAATGTTTCTTCATAATCAATACCATACTCTTGTCGGTTCCCAAGAACCACGAGACGGGCCTTATATCTGTCCAGTGAGCCATCAGCTCAAAACTTAATTGAGTACACCCATTTACAACCAATGGGTTTGACATCAGAGGGACAAATTATAAGGTCCCAAGTGTGATTGTCTTGAAGAGCTTGGATTTCCTCTTGCATAGCCTGCTGCCAACACGCTTGGGTGGATGCCTGGGTATAAGAGTGAGGAACAGAAATAGTGTCGAGAGTAGCAGTAAGCGAGATGTGAGGAAAACCATACCTATCTGGTGGATGTGTAACCCGGGTGGAGTGCCGAGGTATAGGAACCGCTGAATTAGATGACGGATCAGTGTCTGGAAAGGGCGTTGAAGAAGGGGGAAGACGTCGATGATACACCATACTTGGTTGAAATCGCTTAATAGAAGAAGACACATCATCAAAAGAGGGAAGAAGAGTAATAGGAGGATCAGAAATAACTTGAGACTGAAAGAAATATTGATTTTCAAAGAAAATCACATTCCGTGAAATTCGGGATTTATTTGCATGAGCATCATAACAAACAAATCCTTTCTGAGTAGGACTATATCCCATAAAGGCACACGTGACAGACTGTGCAGCAAGCTTGTGACGCTCAACAGGTGGCAGATGAACAAAACAAACACACCCAAAGGTATGAAATGATTGATACTCAGGAGATATGCCAAATAATCGAAAATAGGGAGAATCATAATCTAGAGTAGTAGTAGGCAAACGATTGATCAAATAGACAGCAGTAGATAAAGCTTCTACCCAGAACTTAGAAGGTACAGAAGAATCAATCAACAAAGTACGGACGACATCTAAGAGATGACGATTTTTACGCTCAACGACTCCATTTTGTTGAGGAGTATAAGGACAAGAACGTTGGGAAATGATCCCCTTTTGCTGAAGAAAAGTTTGAAAAGAATGAGACATGTACTCCCCCCTTGAGTCGGAGTGTAAAGTTTTGATACAAGTACTGAACTGTCTCAACAAGTGCAACAAATTTTTGAAAGACAGAAAACACGTCAGCTTTAGAACGGAGAAAATATATCCAGGTGAATCGACTATAATCATAAATAAATGTCACAAAATAACGATACTGACCATGAGAAATAACAGGACTCATACCCCAAACGTTAGTATGCACAATCTCAAAACAGTTAGAAGCACGACTACCATGCGCAGGAAAAGGTAAAGTTTTACTTTTACCAAGATGACAAGTAGCACAATCAAAAGATACAGGAGAAGAAGAAAATGAATCTTTATTGCCCAAAAAACCATGTTTCATAAGATGAGTCAAGACAACAGAATTAGGATGACCTAATTTCTTATGCCAGATTTCATTAGTATTGGCAGTAGCCGTACAAGCAAGAGAAACAACATTAGGAATAGAAAATTGTAAAGGAAATAAAAGTCCTATTTTAGGCCCCTTCGCGATCACCGTCCCTGACACCTGATCCTGCACAAGACAACCACCACGAGAAAAGTGAACATCACAATTATTATCTACCAATTGTCCAACAGAAATTAAATTGGTAGACAATCCAGGAGAGACAAAAACATCGCGAAATGAAGAACCCAAATTACCAACAGCAGTAATAGCAAGAGTATTGCCATCAGCGATCTGAATATTTTGCGTGCCTCTATACTTACGAACACCATGGAGACTCATCGTATTACCAGTCATATGATTAGAAGCGCCCGAATCAACAATCCAAGAAGTTGAGTTAGTACCTGTACCTTGCAGGCCTAAGGCCGTAAAAGCAGACACAATCATCTGTTGAACCATGGCTGGTGTGAGAACAGATGAATCAGAGCTTACAATAGGCAGTGCAGAAGAAGAAGAAGCCTGTACAGCAGCCTGAAAAGCTTGGGATTGGCGATTCTGAGGCTGTACTCGACAATCTTTGATGATATGGCCCTCTTTCTTGCAGTAGTTGCAAACTTTCTTAGGACAGTTTCGAGCGATATGACCAAATTCCTTGCAACTGAAACATTGCAACTTGTTCCTCCCTCTCCCTTGTGCTGCATAGGCTACATTCACAGTCTCAGAAAAGACCTTCTCAGAAGTCATACCCATCTGAGTGGATAACCGCTGTTCTTCACGCAACAAATCTCCCAAACAAATATCCAAAGAAGGAACTGGATTACGGTTCAACAAACCAGCTCGAACGGGCTCAAATTCGGGTCGAAGCTTCATTAAAAATTGATCGCGTTGACTCTCAGCATGAACTGTTTGAAGAGCCGCGAGTGCCGTAGTGGGAACTTTAGCATGAACAATGGCAGAATACTCGCACCAAAGGTTAATAAAACCAGAATAAAATTGTGCGATAGGTAAATTGCCTTGACTGTAATTACTAATTTCCAATTCTAATTGGAACTTCCGAGCACTATGATCTTGGTGGTAAATACGGTTAAGATAATCCCACATAGCCTGAGCCGTAGTAAAACAGTGAAGATTGGTCACAAGGTGAGACTCAATCGTCCCCAATAGCCAAGAGATTACCTTGGCATCCTTGACCTCCCATTGAGCAAATTCTTTTTCATCAGTGGGAACTTTAGCAGAATTATCAATATGATTTGATAATTCTTTTCCTTTCAAAAAAATCTTAAACTGAAATTCCCACGTAGGAAAATTCTTTCCAGTAAAACGAACAATAGTATTTTCAATAGACATGATAAAAAATACTTAGAGAAATTTGCTCAAGTAGTCAATCAAATAAGCGGCAAGCCTAACTCAAATTAGGACTAAAATAAGCAAAACTGAAAAAGGCCCAAAGTCACGGTAACAGGGGGGGCCCAAGGTCCTAAATAAGTTCACACCCAAAATGAAAGGCCCGACTGAGAAAAAAAATGCCCAAGGTCACGAAAATAATTGCTGAGGGACCAAAGAAATACCTTACGGACCAAGCTCACCCTTTCGGACTGCCGATACTCACCCAGACCTCAAATGGAAAACACCCAGAAACTTTCGGCAAGCAGAAGGTTGCGTGCTCAGCCACCAAACTGCACTGCCCAGAACAGGATCACGGCAAACCACCACACAGAACCTGCCGACAGCCTCAAAGCCACCAAGGTGACGAGCCCACAAGTCGAAACTCACCAGACGTGTGAGAAAACACTCACCACAAACTTAGAAACTTACCAACGTGCGAAAACAGAGAAGGAAAACAATTCCTACTGTCGCAACTCAGAAACTCTCAAGGATAAAGACCACAGAAAAACGATAATCAGAGTAAAAGCTCTGATACCATGTCAAGTTTTTGGTCTGAATACCTCTTTCCCTTGTTTTCCTTCATTTATATAGAAAAGGGTTACAACCAGTGCTCAGTGATTCCAGCGTTTAATTGCGGCTGGTTTTACTGTACACGTTATCTCTACTGTACACGCTATCTATTTACACATTAAGTCTATTTATAGCCAAGCTATTTATTTGCTATACTATCTAGATATAGAAAGCATCTCAAAAGGAAGATTGTAAAAGTATCTCTGTAACATCCTCGTCGGGAAATTTCATCATAGGTGGCACAACTCAAGTCCAACATTTTTTTGGGATTAGTTTTGATACCATTTGAAACAACTCAAGGAAGACCTAAGCCACATACGGGCACATATTCCAAAAGGACTAGTCAATATTAGAATTGGAACCTCTTTAAAGCATTAAAAGGGAATAAAGCAATGCGGGATTCCCATTCACAGACTTCTTATACATAATTCAAGGTATTACAGGAACAAAGAACGCAAACAGAGAAGGTGATTTAGGTTTGGCCCCATAGAACAACAGAGTATCATCGGCAGACATAATGTGTTAAATTAAGGACTGCAAAATTCCTAGATCCCAAAGAGAAACCAGAGAGAAAACCTCTTCAGTGGAGGCAGATTTCATTTTGCAGCACCTCCATGCAATGACAAAAAGGAGACGATCTCCTTGTCGCAAGCCACGAGAGCTTCTAAAGAAATTGGAAGGGTTTCACTTACCAAATTTGAAAAAGTGCACTGTAAAGATACACTTCTCAATCCAAGATCGTCATTTCCCCCCAAAAGTGCATTTCTTTAGTAAGTATAAAAGGAACTCCGAATTGATATGATCATAGGCCTTCTCAATATCTACTGTGTAGAACACTCTAGGCTCTCCACATCTCAGCCTACCATCCAAGCTATTGCTCTCTCAAGCCAAACAAAAGGAGTATGTGGAGATAAAGAGAACTGTAGAGCTGCAGGAATAATAGTCTCAGGGATTGAACACGTGTAATAATATTGTGTCAATGCTTTAACCACTCACTAAAAGTAGAGCGCAATGACTAAATAAGTAATAAAAGTAGTAAAATCTCCATAATATGATAGACAACACAGTTATTCAATATATCGTTTTTAGATACACGAACAAGTTACCACAAAATCCTGGCACTCCACAATGTTGCTAATATAATTTCGACCAATTGTCACTTTCAAAATATACCTGCAAGATTGTAAGAAACATAAGAGGGGGGGTAAGTTCTTTTTTTATTTCGGCTTATTTTCAATTATTAATATAATGAATTATATCGAAGAAAGGAATATGGAATATGCATTAAACGTACAAATTGCATTACAATCCGAAACCCACAAGGGCAATGAAACCAGAAAATGATTAACTAGTGGCTGCCTAAAGTATTCATCCAATATATAGATTTAACTGATTCCAGTCCAACTCAACCCACCTAAAATAGAAGTTATTACTCCCTTACAAAAGTATCCACATATAATAAAGCATAATAGAACTCCAGATTTTGATATTACCATGATCACTAAAGCAATATTGGAAACTCATTTTGGTTTCCAATTTGAACAAGTAATACAACATTTATTTGTTCCAATATTTGTTACCTACCGTAGATGAAACTGTCCAATCAAACAGTACTCATGGAAAATACTTTGAATCCAACACCCAACGAAAGCAATCAACACCATTTCAATTTCAATAAAAGTAAGGAGCAATTTTCTACAAAAGTGAGGTAGGACTAGTGCTCATAAAGGTTCATCGCTGTTCAATGGGACTGTAAAATGGGGATCTTTTTCTTTCTTTTGTTTTTTAAAATAGAACCACAAACAGTATTATTAAAGAACCATGAGACTAACATGAACAGTATTCTAATTCTCATCTTTTGCTTTGAGGGACCAATGGTTTAAGGTTTTAAGGTTCTAGATTTTAGAAAGAAAAATGGTTCAAATTCTGTATCTATTGCTTTGGCTGGAGTTGATGGATTTCTAGAAAATTAAAAGGGAACAAGAAAGAAGAAATAGACAAATCTAAGAGTGCAATCTGCAATTGATACTGAAAATTCTTATAAAGGCCATCATTCCTTCAGTAGTAACCATCACATTCCAATATTTATAGGCGTTTGATGCCAAACCTAATAGGATTTGAACTCCATATAAGATTTTAAACCAGAATATGACTTCGACTACTTAAAAGACTTCCACTTAATAAAATTTGCTATGGAGTTTTGACTACGAAGTTCAAACAAAAATTGCCCTACAAAACCCGCATATGAACTTCTCCAAATATAACATAACACACAATAAGACCTAACAGACCAAATGTACAGCTCCTGTCCAAATCCATGAGTTAAAAAAATGCACACTAAGCAAGTGGGAATGAACCAAGCCAAACCATCCTGGCTGAAGACATCATTCCACAGAGCACTAACCACCTGGTGATGCAGTAAAATATGGTCTACAGGTTATCCACTCCTCGTGCACATCACTCAATCACACCAATGCATATTTTTCTCAGATTTTCCATAATAAGAATCTTCTTGAGAGATATTATCCAAGCAAAAATGCAGCTCTTTGAGATACCTTAGTCATATTCTATTCCAAGGAAATGGGGCGTTATTATGGAAAAATAATGAAATTATTATTATTTTGAATAGGGCACATACACAATGAAGGTGATTTTAGTTTGTCCAACAAAACAACAGGGCATCGTCACCATGCAAAATATGTTATAGATTGTTTCCCCCCAATCAACAGCCACAGATAACATTCTACTGAGCACTTCCATGACTATTGACAAAAGGCTCAGGAGACAACAGATATCCCTGTTGCTGGCTCTGTTAGCTCTTAAAGAAACAGGAAGGAGTTCCATTCACTAAGACAGAAATACGTAAGGCAGAGATACAATGCTGAATCCACAATTGCCATTTTTCTCCAAAACCACATCTCCTTTAGAAATATAATAGAACTCCAAGCTGACATGATTATAGGCCTTCTCAATGTCTACTTTATACAACACCCCCGGATCTTTGGATCTAAATCTACTATCTAGACTTTCATTAGCAATAATGATTCGGTTTAGGATTTTTTCTCTCTAACAATTTAACAAATGCATTTTGAGGCTTCGAAATGAGCTGTTATTTTCCCCATTGGGCAAAACAAGGGATCCCCAACAGGCTCATTCTAGCTGAACAATTTTTTTTTTATATATATAGAAAAACATTTCCCAACTATTTAATAATAGCCGAACAATTCCCCAACTATTGTTTTATAGCCGAACAATTCCCAACTATTTAAAGATAGAATTTCCAATAATGTTTATTACATAAGCAAAAAGCAATCTCAGTTTTACCGTCATACTATTGCAAAGCCACAAACTTGCATGGCAACAGAAAGTCAGGTCAACCTTCTTCATTTGAATCAGCAATAAATTATATGTGAGGCCATGTCCGAAAAATTCTAGTTTGGTAAGGGGTTTGTAACNGGGGGAGAGAGAGAGAGAGAGAGAGAGAGAGAGAATGTTCTCAAGGAAAACATATAAGCTCTATATATAGCATTAAAAATAGAAGTTGGATGATAGCATACCTTAGCCTAACATTGATTCCATTGTATGATTCATGAGGCATCTCAACAGTAGAAAATTCAAATTGGTATGTTTTCCTTTCATATAATTCACCAGGAACATCAAGTTCACGCACTGCAAATGAAATAAGGGGAGTTAGGGATATTTGGCAGACAGGAAACTAACTGGTTAATAGAAAAAGGACAATAATAGCACCTAAAAGGTCTTGTAAAAAGGAAAAAGAAATTTCCAATGAAGAATTCAAGTTAGAGATGATTATTTTGCTGGAAACAAAATCAATGAAAACTGATTGGACAAATGAAATTTATAGGTTGCCAGTTAAAATGATGGCAAGTGTGATATGAAACAATTCAATTACTGATCTTTTTTCTTTTCTTTTTTTCAGAAATAGAAGTTTCACTACACTCACCAAGAGATGTAAAATCGTAAAAATTTCCTCTGTCAAAATATAGCTCTGCGAAAAAGGAAAACAAAACAGATGAGGTAAGAATACTGTCAGGCCATGTATAATGGGATAGCCCTCCAACGACCAAAACTACTGCACATGATAAACAAAGTCTGTCGTACATTGATTCCAAACAAATGTAAGTGTAAACTGCAACACTAAAATGCTTCATATATGATGGAACACCACTAAGGGAGAATTAATCTGAACCAGGTTAAAAGATATGCTCTTGATGCCATCGTCATCCCATTAAGATTGAGTAAGCCATATTATATTTGGGAGGGGGGGGGGGGGAACTTCTTAACTTTTTTTTCTCTCTCTTCTCCAATGATACGAGACAGATCTCAACCCTATCAACCTTGCTGCATCCTAGATATAACCTCCCTGATCTCAGGATTCCAAGCTTTTTACCTTCTAGAGAACAATCAAAATCAAGCTTTCCAATCTTTGTGCCCTTAGAAAATAAGACCTTAATTGATCTATTAAATTAACTGACGTAGCAGTAGATGAGTTTGCGCAAACAGAAATTAGCAGAATATTGGAAGTAACTTAGCTAACATGAAGAATACTTGGTGTTGGAGAAAATTAATCATTGAAGTAGCCCTGCTGGCTCCAGGGGTTATGCGTATCTCGCTCATTTGCATATTTAGGGTTTCCATTTGTGATTTAAATTATCTAAACATTAGTTCAATCTTCACAAAGAAGATTTATGTGGGACGCAATTTCTGCTTTCTTATTAAGACACATATAACACAGCCTCATTGTCGATGCATGTCTTTTGTATAAATTCTTGTTCATAAAGATGCAACTAATAACTTGATGTTAGGACTTCATCAGACCTTAATTTGTAAAATTTAGTGCAAACATCTTAGATGCTTCTGGATGTTGGGACTTCTTTTTCGATTATAGGTGTTAATGCAAGCAGATGACTGCATGGTTTGCTTTCCACAGATAACTGAGAAGCTCAGAAATCTTAGAGGTTTCTTCAATGGTCACAGGGTGCATAGAAGAGGACATTCTGACTAATATTTTGAACATGATATTTTATTTAGACAGCCTAGGTTTTGGCTCAATGCCAATATTTGGCAGGTTAAACTCTGTATTCGAGTTAATTGTGGGCTTTGTTTTGTATTGGATGACAAAGAATTTCAGATATGATCATTTCTCCAGTGCCTGGGGAAGGGTATAGATGTTATTAGTAATAGCTTCAAGTTGAATGGATACCATGACAATGCAAGGAAAGAAAAAAAATTATTCTGAACCTTTTCAACAGTCCATTATTTTCTGAAGAAATTCTTACAACAAATAATAAATATTTCTACAGTGCTTAATAAAACATCTTTGCAATGGTTTTATGATTTATCTGATAAACACATGGATTGCAAGAGCTCAGAATAATTCAGCACATGCCAAACATTGCTTTACCCAAAAATCTGTGTTACAACCAATGGCACACATCTAATTTTGTGCTTGATATAAAAGAACTCTGACTAATCAAATGCAACCATATAAAAATGCCCTTCTCAATGTTAGAAACAAACATAAAACAGAAGGCTCAAAGCAAAGAAAGCAAACCTATTTGGCCAAGGAGCTCAATTTTAACACCATTATGTTCAAATTTCTTCCCTTGAGTTGGTTCTATAAGAACCTGAGATAATAATAGCAAGAGTTAGCTCCCAATTAATGCTTGCAGTAGGTAATATTATGCAAAAAACAATTCAGAAAGAACCTTCATAAGATTGGAAAGATAATAATCAATGATACCTCCCCAATGATGTTTTCTTGACTTTCGAAGAGAGGAACCATGACGGTTTGGCCATTGTCCTTCTTCAACGGAACCTAAGGAAAAAATAAAAGATTATATTCTTGAAAGTAAAACTCCATTAAAGTTCTTCTGAGTGAGATAGGTCTAGTTTCTTCTCTTGTTTTTATTATAATTGCGCTTACACCTCATTTGCCTCCATTAGCCCCGAAAAAATTTATCCTGAAAAGTTACTGAGATTACTGTTCTCGGGATACTGATCCTGAACCCAAACCAACAATCCAAATCTCAATCTACTTCAGAACCTTGCCCACTTTTAGTTGTGAAACCATTAAAAACCTGAACCAATTTTAAACCTTTATTTTGATGTGGTTGCATTTGATTAGTCAAATGAGTTTTATCCTCTGCATGTACAAACTTTTTCTAGTTGTTTCACCAAATTTTTTTTTATAAGTAAAAATATTATATATATCAATAGGAGTAACTAAGTACACTGGACGAATACAAGAAAACACCTAGCACATACTAGAGAGCTCATAATGACCGAAAATGCCCGTGAAAAACTAACCAAAATACACCAAGCCCGAATTGGAATAAAACACACCTCCTTAACCCCAACCCCTTGTTTCCCGTAAGACTAATACTCCACCCAAAACTCCCTCTACAAGAACGTCTTCATAATGCCCTCCCTATTGTCTTCCCTCGACTTGAGCTACCACCCTTAGCATTGTAGTTGATTGTCCAAGTAAGATGCTTTAACTCCCTATTTTTCTTAACACTTGATTTGGTTTCAAGCGAGTGGCTCACCTCAATCGTAGTGAGTAGTGCTTTAAATTGGTCTTCACATCCTCCATGTGAGAGCCCCACGATATGCCGAATCTCGTTAACCTTATGTAGAACCTAATCCAATGGTGACCCACTATATTGTTTATTGGAGGGAGAGAAACCAGGGGAACAACATTATCCCCAGACACAGTACACAATTGCACTCCCGACCCTAGACATTCCTCCTCACAAGGCACCAACGACAAACCAATAATTTCCTCCCGCCATATCCTGCATTCAAATCTCGAACCTCCTCAACNCCGAATCTCGTTAACCTTATGTAGAACCTAATCCAATGGTGACCCACTATATTGTTTATTGGAGGGAGAGAAACCAGGGGAACAACATTATCCCCAGACACAGTACGCAATTGCACTCCCGACCCTAGACATTCCTCCTCACAAGGCACCAACGACAAACCAATAATTTCCTCCCGCCATATCCTGCATTCAAATCTCGAACCTCCTCAACAGCTATATGGTTGCTGTCCATTGTTGCTGTCACCATTAAAGGTCCTCTCCTCCATCGACGAGGGCATTGCTTGTATGTGCTCTACCCCCTGACAATCCTTTCTGTGCCACTTTGTCAGACCCTACTGCTCTCTCAAGAGGCATAGAACAGGTAGGGGAAGCACTACCTTCTGTTACCCATTTTCATCTTCTAAAAGAGGCTCGTCAGTTTCTTCCAAAGTACTCAAGACCCTAGAAGGAACCCCATCTTCAACTGAAAGTGAGCCTTGGAAAAAGGTACCAACCCCATTAGCAGCTGGTGACCGAGGGTAGTCAAATGATAAGCTACCAATGTCCTGAGTGACACCAGTGTGAACAGTGATGCTAGAGTCCAACGACCCTATCTGTGACGGCGTCGAAACGCCCTTTGCCTACGCACTTGAGGCCTTCAAACTTGTAGGATCTACCCCCTGCCCCCCTCATCCGTTTTCGACCCACCAACCAAACCCACGACTAGGTCCAGCCCCTTATCCACTTTAATCATGAGATCACTCACATACTCCAAAACTCTCGTCAATTGAGCTTTAACAGCCCACAAGACCCCCTCCACTTCTCCCAATGTCGCCTGGCAGCCTTTGTCTCCTACAAGTGCCTTACCCTTTCCTTCCGCCGCGGAGCTATTCTCGGCTGGACTACCTGCTAGTAACCTCAAACACCAAAGCGTACGAGGCACCTTTAACCGAGGAAGGCCTTCCCATTGTCTTTCCATCAACAAACTCCCCTTTGTTTGCATGCTTCAGAATAGTGACTTTGGATCCAGTAACGCTTCAAATGGACTATAGAAAACCTTTCCATCCAATGCCATTTGCGCTTTCAAGAATCACCAAACCTTTCCTCCTTCCATTCCAAAATTTTGAGAGTTGCAGAAAGCTGACCCTTGCGTTGATATGATATTGAATGATGAGAACTCCATTACCCATCCTTAGCTCCTTGAAGAATCCTTCATGAAAGTTGAGTTCTAAACAATCATCTATCCCCTTAGCCACCCACGAAGCTGCCGTCCCACCTAGACACATGAACTTAGCCATCCTTTTATTACGTTCAGAAATGCGAAAACTATTTCCTCCCTCTTTTGTAAAAACGAAAGTTTTTTATTCCACCTTCAACTACCTCTCACCTTCCATCTGAGACGAATCCACATCGTGCGTTGTCATCGTCGGATCCCAAGTCACAAGATCATCTTGCTTCGTCATCTCAAGGAAAAAGATGTTATACGAAAATAAAAAGCAAATCAGAATAGGTACTACACAATTTGCACCAACGAAAATGCAGATCAAAATCCTAGTCGTCGGAGGGGGACCAACATTGGAGGGCCCTCAATGGAGTCGTCGAAGCCCCTCGGTCTTTTATGCAGATGCACAGGTTCAACGATCGATGTCACCTCCGAGAAAGACGGAGAAGAATCTTGCGAAGGTCCAGGTTGCTGGAGGGAGGACCTACACCGGACGGCCCTCAGCGAAGTCGCCGAGGCCCATCGGCCTTATCTGTGCCGGTGGTGAGGTGTCACTCATTGGTCTAGGATGGGTGAAGGGTGGAGGCTGGTTTGGGTGCCTTAGGGTTTTCTCTCTCTGTCCGCTTGAAAATATTTTCTGTGAGTATTCTATTATTCTTCACCATATTTTATACACCCACACAAGATAAAACTCATCTTTTATATTCAACCCGCACAAGATTAAACCTTTCTTTTGATTTTCAAGCCTTCCAAATGCTTGAAAACAATATCTCTCTAGCCATCTTAGATAGGTATAATTTGTACATGCATGGAGAATTGAACCCTTGAACTCATCCACTACCCCTTGTTTACTATGAGAGGAGATACCATTTTGTCAGAGGATAGTAGGCATAATCATGCTCAAGGGAAGAAATTCCAGTTTGAAGAAAAGAGTCAACATGAGCAAGGGAATGATATGGTTAAAAAACACGGGCAAGAACTAAGAGCTAAAGCTTTTCATCTGCCAATTGAGAGGCTGCAAGCAATGGATTAACCACTGGCCTGCGTTAATATGACATTCAATTTTTCTTAAAGAAGCTTGAATTGTTATCATGCCTAAGCCCATGAAGCTCTAAAATCTGGAGTAAGCTTTCAAATTTAGGCCCCTGGATCAACTATTTTCTACCTATTAATTTTTTATTAAATGTTTTCTAAGTTTATATGTTAATTGGATCTGATTTTTGAGCTGGCAGATTGTATTTTTGGTGTAAACTTGCCATAAAAGGCAAGTTTTCCATATATGTCCTAGATAGATTAGGACTTCTTAATCTGTCAAAGATAGCTTGCACTAACCAAAAACCTTAAATATCATAGTCCTCTAAGGCAGCCGGCATCTAGGAGTATTTTAGGATTCTCTAGCTTGATGACAGGAAGCTAGCTAGAAATCTCCAAGAAACAGTTGCCACTGCCAGTTATATGATGGCCATGCCTTTATTTCTTTACTATCAATGAATATTTTCTTTTCCAAGTTTTCCCATGAAGTACCTGTCAAATTGGTCTGAATGCCCTTTACCGAGGGTTAGCTTTCATTATATAGAGGAGAATATACAAGATGGTTGCCTGATTCTATGCATCGAATATGCTATACAAGGAAAGTATTTACAGCAATATCTAATCTAGCTAGAAAGGAAAGTATCACCATAAATACAATAAATATTTCCCAAATCATATCTCCGTAACATCCCCCCTCAAATTGATGCTGGTAGATCAAAAAGCATCAATTTGTCAACCAAGAACTGATGCCGGTGCCGAGAAAGAGCTTTAGTGAATATGTCGGCAGTTTGATGTTCAGTGGAAATGTGAGGAAGAGTAATCACATGTTTGTCAAAGGATTCACGTATGGAATGACAATCAACTTCGATATGTTTCGTACGCTCATGGAAGACAGGATTAGCGGCGATCTGAATAGCACTAGTATTATCAGCATGAAAAGGAGTGGACTGAAGCTGAGGAAAACCAAGTTCACCCAATAGCCCACGAAGCCATGTGATCTCCGAGCATGCAGAGGACATAGCACGATACTCAGACTCAGTGGAGGACTTAGAAACTCTGTCTTGCTTCTTACTCTTCCACGAAATGAGTGCATTGCCTAAAAACATGCATCAGCCAGTAACAGAGCGACGAGTATCCGCACATCCGGCCCAATCAGCATCACTATACCCCACCAACTGTAAGGAAGATTCCTTAGGAAAGAACAACCCATGTGTAGAGGTGCCCTTCAGATATCGAATAATGAGGCGCACAGCGGCTAAGTGAAGATGTCGGGGGGCCTGCATAAATTGACTGACTTGCTGCACAGCAAAAGAAATGTCAGGACGAGTAATCGTCAAGTAATTCAAACTCCCAACGAGCTGCCAATACAAGGATGGATCTGAGAGAAGTTCGCCTTCCTCCTGACGAAGCTTAAGATTTACCTCCAAGGGAGTAAGAACAAAGTTACCCAATTGGAGACCAGCCAATGAAATTACTTCCTGTGTATATTTGTGCTGATGTAACAATGTACCAGTCGGAGTAATCTGCACCTCAAGGCCAAGAAAGTACTGCAAGGGACCAAGATCTTTCATGTGAAAAGAGGCCTTGAGATGCTGTTGTACTTGCTTAATTAACTCAGAATCAGAGCCAGTAATCACAATATCATCAACATATACCAGAAGCAATACAATTCCTGCAGAAGTCTTGCGAAGAAACAGAGAGGAATCAAACTGACTCTGAGTAAAGTGAAAAGCAAGCAATGTAGAGTGAAATTTATCAAACCATGCACGCGGAGCCTGTTTCAGTCCATACAAAGATCGGCGTAGCCGACAAACCTCTGAGGAAGGTGTAGTAAACATGCTGGGAGGTGGAGACATATAGATTTCTTCCTTCAAATCCCCATGTAGAAATGCATTCTTCACGTCCATCTGCCGAAGAGACCATCCCTGCGATGCAGCAAGTGCCAAGATAGTCCGTACAGTAGTCATTTTGGCAACAGGTGCAAATGTCTCTTCATAATCAATACCATACTCTTGCCGGTTCCCAAGGGCTACAAGACGGGCCTTCTATCGATCTAGTGAGCCATCAGACCGAAACTTGACTGAGTACACCCATTTACAACCGATAGGTTTGACACTAGATGGACAAGTCACAAGATCCCAAGTGTGATTGTCTTGAAGAGCTTGGATTTCTTCTTGCATGGCCTGCTGCCAATATGCTTGGGTGGCTGCCTGTGTATAAGAGTGAGGAACAGAAACAGTGTCGAGAGTGGCAATAAGCGAGGTATGAGAAAAACCATACCTATCTGGTGGATGCGTAACCCGGGTGGAGCGTCGAGGTATAGGAAGCGCAGAATCAGATGACGGATCAATGTCTAGAAGAGGCGTTGAAGGAGGACGTCTATGATACACCACCCCTGGT
>QEOT01003315.1:172379-222976 GCA_003123785.1 Pterocarya stenoptera | reverse complement strand
CTGGCCTTTGAGGTAGGGTAACATGGTGGCTTTCAACGTTGGGTAGTTCAAACATGTGAGTTTAGTTGATGGAGGAAGATGGTTGAAGGTGGGAAGGTTGGACTCAGAAGCATTTGAAGTTGAGGAATTTGGGGAGATAGACATCTTGAAGAGGATCGGTTAGACATAAGTCTCACTGGCGGATGATACTATGTAAAGATTCACAAGAAGAAACATTGCATGGATAAGACGTTTTCATTCAAGATGATTTGAAGTGTACACAGCATATAAGATTTATAGACAAACTATCCATAACCTCCTCCTATACATAAGCTATTCGAAAATCAAAAGTAATAGCACAACGCTAACAAATCATCTAGCTCGAAGTATCAGTAACAAACATCCTCAAGTTACACAAGTAGATGGAAGACAATATCCATGTATTGTTGCTTGATTCCTAGCAAGTACGTCATGATAATTGCTATCTTGAATCAAGCGTCCGATCACTAGTTTAATTATCTACTCAAACTTGGGCTTTTCACTTTTCAGTTTAATTTTTTTTTATACATTAAGGGAGGGGGTCGAACCTATGATCTCCACTTTGGAGAGCATTGTGCCATAAGGCCACGGGCCGTTGGCACTTTTCAGCTTAATTGGGATGTGAAAGAAAGGGTGATTCCTACAGTTGACATGCCATTTTTTGTTTTTGACAATGGCGGGGGGCATTTGGTTTAGAAGAAACTCTTATATGTACTGTGGGAAGTTAATGGATCTAATGCAAATTGTTGAAAGGGCTAGCTTGCTATAGGATGCTAGTTGAAGATTTTATAAGTGTCTAGCTAGCAATGTTGATGAAGTCCTAGAAATGTTGATGCGAGATTTGGAAAATGATTAATTTTCACTTAGCTAGGCTGTATATGATCGAGATGTCATTGTTTAAAGTGATTCTTTGAGAACGGTGGAGTTGTTGATCGAAGTACTCATCCTGATCTCTTAAATATCTTGTGATAGAGTTGTGTTATGTAACACACCCCAGATGTTTGATAAGAATACCCAAAGATCTACTTACTTCGAGGGGAGCACCTCCAAAAAAAAAGAGAGAGAAGACAAAAAATAGAAATAACTTTTGATTCAAATTTTTGCATGTATACAAAAGTCTCATCTGCCTACTTGTAACTACCAAAACATTAATTAACTAGTGGACCAAAGGCCAACACAACTAAAACAAAAGGAAAAACATAAGCATAACATGCCTAATAAAGTAAGAAATGGGTCATGGCCCAACCCCACTGACCGAGGCATTAACACTCAAACCCACGAGCCGAGTCCAACAACTAACCAAGCCCATTATGGCTTAAGCCCCTACTGTCACTGTAATTAGAAGTATGACAAACCCTACCTTCAAAGCACCTTGCTCACAAGGTGCAATTATGCTTTGACCCATTTTGTTGTAGCTGAGATGAGCTTATGCCTTCAAGTTCCTTTATTGCATCCATATTTGCAGAGGCCTTTTTGTCAGTCAACAATGAATTTGCAGAATCTCCACACCATCTAACTTGACGACAAAGGAGCCTATCTTCATTTCTATTGATGAGGTCCGACATCAAGACTTTGCCAAGAGCTTATGGTATTTTTTCAACATATTCTGGTGACTCAAATGAAATTGAGCTCTCCAGTAAGGGTCATCCATGTACATAACTCATAGATAAAAGGTATAGGCTAAGTTTGCATGCTTCCAAAAGTTTTGAATAAGTCATTTCCCCAACTTCGTCTCCTTCTGAACTTATTGCATCCCTTGCTTTCACTGCAGCTTCCTTTTTCTGTAGCTGAACTAGAATTATGAACGACTCTACCCTGTGAAGTTGGACTCCTAACCACTTTGCAAATTCATAGCCAAGGCTTTCAAATTGTGTGACCATTCTTGATGATGATATCTTTACGGTATTCCTTCAAACAAGTATCATCATTCCCAGGCTAGTTAAATAAGACAAAGAAGATAACTCCTATTTTAGTGAGCTCATCAATGTACATACCAAGTTCTAAAATTAATTGGTTTATATTTCCTTGTATGAGTCTACAACTAGCTTCTTGAAGAGCCAAAAAACTCGATGCACTAATGTAAGAAACATGTCCCTGAGGCTGTTTCTACTGGAAGAGCCCCCTTTACTCCATCGTATCCCAGACGTTTCCTAAACCCTCTTGCAACAAGGAAAAATGCAGTTGTTTGGGCTTTTCCGATCACAATATTCATCTCTAATCATAAATCCATGAATTTATTTGTTCTAATCAAGAGCAAACATATTCACACAGGCAGGAAAAAAAATGTTCCAAATGTAAATTTACTTGGTCTAGTCTCCCCAAAATCAAAACCAAGGAGGTGAAATACATTATCCCAAATTTTGTTCACCAAATTCTTTTCCACAAATTCTTTTCCCCTTCCTTTGTCAAAGTGCCAATGATATGTTATTATTAGGGGTGTAACCGGTCTGATTTGGTCTGATTGTTGACAAAATTTGGGAACGAACCGGTATGCACCGGCTTTGCATTTTCAAAAATCGATTCCGCACTGGTTACCCCTATAAACCGATACTTCGGGTTTTATTGCAACTGGTCCGGTTTTCCAGTTTTAATATATTATATTATATATTATATAATATAGTATATTATAGTATATAATACTATAGTAATAATATATTGTAGTATCTTATAACTATATTATATACTATAGTGATATATTATAATATATAATATAGTGATATATTATAGTATATTATAATATATAGTGATATAGTATTAGTATAACTATTAATACAATAAACTATAGTGATATAAAGATTTTAAAATTTAATATTATATTAATTAGTAATTTATTATATAATACAAAACTATTTTATATATAACTCTATACTATATCTAAAAATTATATACAATATAAAAAATTATAATATATGTATGAATCGGTCTAGTTCGGTCCAGTCTAGTTTTAGAAAAAGAAAAATCAGAATTGGACCGATTTTGACCGGTTTTAAGAAAAATAAAACCGATTCTAGATCGAACCAAACTCGGTACCGGACTAAACCCACAGGTTTGGTCCTGTCCGGTCCGATTTACCGGCTTACTGGTTTTTTCTTACACCCTTAGTTATTATAAGGACCTTGAGGGAAAAAAATAGGCCAATGAGCTCCCTTTAGAGTAGCATATGTCAAAGTGAAATGATCATTGATCAACTTCTTCATGTACCCAGCAGCTGTAAACAATTCATAAGTCAAGTTCTTCAGAAGCTCAATGTTGTCCTGGCCATTACAATTCACTCCCACAAGACTTTTGTCAAAACCAAGTTCTCCAAGTAGGACCTTCACCACAACCATCCCAATTCTCACATCAAACCCACTCTCCACTCCACCAATTGCAGTAGATCCACAATTTGCAGCTTTCATCATCCATTTTTCATATCCATCAGCAATCATTTTCTAGTTATTCATCTTTTCTTCTGCTTCCTCTAGTGTAAGTTGCTTAGATTGTGCAACTTTATTAAAGTTATACCAAGAACTAACAGGAATAGTAGCAAACTCCTTTCCTTGCATCATTAGTAGGTAGTAAGTAGTGAACGATGCACCTTCCAATTGACCTTGGTACTGAAATTGCCCTGTTTCATCCCCCAATAGCCATGGTTTATTCTTTTACTTCTTCCGCAAAGCATTAGTAAGTTTCTGTCCTTATAAACCTTCTTTTTGGAGAGACCATTTATTTTCCACACTTCTCTTCTTTGAAAAATTTGGCAACCCAGTCACAAATCTACCAAGAAAGTAATTCTTATCATTGCTAGAACTCACACGAACATTATACTCTTGCTGAGACTAAGAAGAGCCAAATGCATATTCTGTTAGGGGTAAAAAAAATATTAGTGAACCTGTAAACCAGACCGAACCGCTGGGTTGGTCTGGTATCGGATTCGGTCTGATTTGGTTCTGGTTCCATTTTTCTCAAAACCGATCGGGTTCCTGTTTTCCTTTTTCTAACACCGGATCTAATCAGACTAAATCGGTTCATATATATTATATAAAATATTTTATATGATTTTTTATATTATATATAATTATACTATAATTTTAAATTTTAAAATCTTATATAAATAACTATATCACTATAGTATATTGTATTAATAGTTATACTAATACTATATCACTATAGTACCGGTTTAGAGTTGAAACCGATGCGGTATCAGTTTTTCAAATCTCAAATAGGTATATACTGGTTCGGTTCTAAAATATGTCTAAAATCGGACAGGTTACACCCCTATATTCTGCTACAATAGTCAATAAGGTTATTTCACCCTTCTTCATTATCATCACAGCTCTATCAAGCCCCTCAATAACTTACCCATCATCTATCTTGAACTTAGACAACTCTTCTCCATCATCATGAAGAACCCCGTTAATATCAAAATGGACACCAAGGAAAGAAATAAAGGGAGGAGATGCTGATCTGATAGTTGAAATCTGTCTCTAATACCAATTTCTGATATCAACCTTGATCTTTTTTTCATAAATAGGAACGATGTTTCTCCTTCAATAATGGTGCTTTGGATATCGGCACACTTAAGGAATGGATTTCTCAAAGAACTTATATGCACAATGGTCCCACTAATCTCATACCACTCAAAAGCAACGCTATGTAGCAATTTAGTAATGGTGCTTTGGATATCGGCACACTTAAGGAATGGATTTCTAAAAGAACTTATAGGCACAATGGTCCCCCTAATCTCATACCAGTCAAAAGCAACGCTATGTAGCAATTTATCAAGCAATTGAGGAATAACATTCTTATCTACTAAAACTTGTGAAACAATGAGATTTTTCCATTGCCCTCCCCTAAAGATTACAAGAGAAGTATAAAGGGTTTCAAATATCTCAAAATGTCTTTAACGATATACTTTGCACTCGAATCTCAATAGAAATCGAAAATGGAGATAGGGAAAATGTGTTTACCACTAAGAATACTCCTAAATTCTTCAACTACTTCAGCTTAATCCCCCCCCTAACTTCTAGTACTAAAAAATTATTGAGTTCCAATCAGCAAGGGTTTCTTTAGGCACTTTATCAAACAACTCCTGAGAAACCTTCACTGCTTCATATTTCACATACGTATCTGTGATTGAATGACATGAGTAATAATCCAGATTAAAACTCAAATTCAATAGATGGCCACGAAACAACTAACAAGGGAATCACCCCATTGTGAGTACTTTGATAAGAGTAGTATCTAAGCACAGAGGTGAAGATACGACTATCGAAAAATTGGGCAAAATTAAAAATGAGATGGTCGGAGGTTAGTCCAGCATTGATGCAGGTGTAGTGGTTCGAAGAGAGAGATTTTGAGGAATAAGGGTTTCGAGGGTGGTGAATTTGGGAATACGATGGGTAGAGTTAATTTCCCTACTATGAGAGAGGGAGAGAGAAAGGGTTTACCTGTCAAGTGCTGACCCATGGCCAAACAGACCCAATATTCCCCACACACAAACCGAGGATGAGTGATGCTTTCTGGCCATGGAGGATCCACTTCGAATAGTGGTAGGGCTAAGTTCTTGTCCATATAGGTCTTCCATGGAGGATGCCATGTGAGACATGACCATTTGTTTAGATTCTTTACATTGAGCAAATTTTCTCCACGACAGCAGATTCCATGGTGAGATCCATCCTGATTACTGAAAAAGATGGAAGGAGGAGAGGGCGATCTGATAGTGGAAAGAAACTCCCTGGCTCATTTGCTTCATTTTCGTTTGCAGTTGTAACCATGGCCAATGGCGTAAAACTCGTTTCAACCCCAGTTGATTCTTGAATCATGTTTTCGATTGCTGTAGAAATCTCATCCATAGCTGCATCAATGGTTGTGCTAGTTTCTTTTTTCATGGAAGCAATCTTTTCTACCAACCTTTCTAGCTGCTGCTAATACATTTCACAACTTTGTTTCAATTGAAGAATTAATTCCATGATTGATAACACAGAGATCGGTATCTCTCTGATACCATTTTGTAACACACCCCATATGTCTAATAAAAATACTGAAAGACATGCTCATTTCAAGGGGAGTACCTTAAGAAGAAAGAGAGAGAAGACATAAAATAGAAATAACTTTTGATTCAGATTTTTGCATGCCATTACAAAAGTCTTATACGCCTCTTTAGTGACCAAACCATTAACTAACTAGTGGGCCAAGGCCAACACAACTAAAACAAAAGGAAATAACATAAGCATAACAAGCCTAATAAAGTAAGAAATGGATCATGGCCCAACCCCACTGACCCAAGCATTAACACTCAAAGTCACGGGCCGAGTCTAGCAATTCCCCAAGCCCATTATGGCTTTCGCCCCTATTGTCACTGTAATTAGAAGTGTGACATGTGATTGATGACATTCAAGTTTCGTTGAGAGATTTTAATCGATAGGCACGAGGTAACCTATGTGGGAAGGGAGGTTGATGAAGCAACTGATCATATTCTTGCTAGATATACAAATTAAATTTCTCCATGATGTGTGGTAAGTAGGTGTATTTCTCCATCGTGCATTGCCTAGGCTGCAAAACCCAAACAACTCATGTCTCCCAACCCAAGTCATGTAAAGGCTGATAAAAATTCAAAAATTTGATTCTGAATCCGATCTAGCTCTCACTCTATTCCAACTTTGCTCTGACTTTGACAAAATGGAGACGGAGTCGGATTCTTTTTTAATTTTTCAATCAGAGTCGGAGGTGTCACTAGACCGACTCCAACTCCGACTCTAATCTGATCCAACTCCGACATTGCCCTCTGAATCTAACTCCGACTTCGAATCCAACTTCGATATTGTACATATATTATAAAAATATGTATTTATTTATATATTTATCATATATACCAGTATATTTATATAACTATATAACTAAAACTTATATAGTTAAATTCAATAATATACTAGTATGAGCTAATTATTATAAAATAATATACTGATACTATAATATAAATAAACTAATAATAGTTTAATAGATATATATATATTTATATAGGCATCATAGTATTACTACAATACATAATCAAGTATACAAATAAGTTAGACACTAATATTGAAATAAGCCTAGTATAATAAGTTAACAACTCATAATACTAATTACTAAAGTATAATAACATGTAATTAGACACTAGAAAGTCTAGTATATAATTAAGTTAGAAATAAGTTAGATATTAATATAATATGTAATATTAATGTATAATAACATGTAATTAGACACTAGTATAAGTCTTGCATAGAAATAAATTAGATACTAGTATAGAAATAACTAATAAGTCTAATATAATAAGTTAATAACACATAATACTAATTTACTAAAATATAATAACATGTAATTAGACACTATAATATAAGTCTAGCATAGAAATAAGTTAGACACTAGTACAGAAATAAGTCTAATATAATAAGTTAATAATACATAATACTATAGTATAATAACATGTAATTAAACACTAGAAGTAATATGTAATACTATATGATAGCATTTAATTAGACACTATAGTATAAGTCTAATATAAAATAAGTTAGATATTAGTATAGAAGTAAAGAAGTAGTGAATGATTTAGTTTTATTTTTTAATTTTTGAAAAAACTAAAATTTGAAAGCTCATAAAAAATTATTTTTTAAAAATGGGCCAAATATGAAGCCAAAAAAAGTTCACAACCTGTTTCTCCTGCAGACTATTAAGCTTAAGACTGTTGGTAAACCTGGACTTTAATATTAGTGTTGGGTGGTCTTAGACATCTGTCAATCCAAAAGCTAGCTAGCTAGCTCAAGAGGTGATGATTTCCGTCACATTAATAAATTGACTACTAATATCTTTCACAATCGATTTGGGACAACCCAACGGCCTAAGCGCCTAATTTTCTTTTTTCATTTCTTTTTGTCTTTATTTTTTTATTTTGTAATTTAACAATACATTCGTCCATCATACATGAAATTGTTTAGTCTTGATGAAGTTTGCGATCTCTATAATATTTGAGTGGGTAAACACATCCTCTTTATCTCCCAAGGAGATCAAAAAGTTCTAATAAATCCATATAAATAAATATATATATATATATATACAGACACTTAGCCCCTCCTCATGATTATAATCAATCAACCATCAATGATAAAATTCCAATTAAATTAATTGTCAATCGAACTGTGGAGAGTGACATAAAGTACCTGTTAGTTAAAATGGTTGAACTAGGGTAATGCTTCCCCGAGGAAATATCTATCTCCATGGAAATATGAGCCGGCCTACCAATTAATGCTTGAAATTAATAACAGAGACCTTTGGAATAGGTTAGTTAACCTATTAATTATTATACTGAGGATCCAATGTATGCCTGCCATACTCAGGCCCCTTTGATTTCAACGGTTTGCATCATTCTCATGTCTTGCATATGCAAATTATAGTTTGGTAGTTATATATATATATATATATATATTTATAGATGCATTAATATTGCGCGGCTGAGACCCAGAAAGTATAAATGGCCGGCGGGAAAAAAATGAAGTAAATTATGAGGAAAAGTAGGCAGCGAGAGAGCAGAAATTTGGGGTGAGATGTTGTTAAGAGATGGGACATGATCATGATCGGAGATGGGAAGCAAAATCATTAAGCATGAGCATGAGAGCCAGAGCCAGAGCCAGAGCCCCAGAGACAGAGACAGAGCCAGAGCCAAGCCAGGCACTCATTTATGTGAGAGAGAGAGAGAGAGAGTGACTTTTATATTTTGAGGATCATCATAGCCCCACATCCTCACATGTTGATGCTTTTGTTCACAGTCAGTGACATACTAATATATGTATAATCAGTGCACTTCTGGATAATTTTGTGTCCTAAGTTTTTTTTTTCCCAATCTTTGTCCAATTTATTTTTAGAACGTTACTTAAAAATAGAGTTGATTGTAAGGAACAAAGTGAAAACCCACTTCAACGAACCAACAAGGCAACAATGATACTTATCCAGTATATTTTCTAATTATATTTTAAAATGGTAATATTTTTATAAAATAGCGTTACTTTTATAAATTATTTTATAAAAATATCGTACGTAATATACAATTTTTTCTTTTTTTCTTTTTAATTTTTTTTAAAAGATCCAGAGCTAAAAGAGTGGTCCTGTAATTAAGCAGCAATCGTATGATGTAAAAGATGCAGTGAAATCCAAGCAATCCAATTGGGTCCCTCACTTGCTACTTTCCAGTCAATAAAGATGTATTAATTGCGTCCTCTTCTCCAACGGCTTAGGATCAGATTAGATTCTATAATTCTCTTTTTTCTTCTCCATTAATTCCCGTGATGCTCACTGTATTAGTTTCTTAAATTTTATTTTTATAAAATTATCTTAATTACAAATTAATTTTTCTTCTATTGAAATTCTGTCTAATTTCTTATCCAAATAAAATAGTCAATTGCAAAAGAGATACATGGCAACATCAAATATTTATACAAACTTTTTATATCATCTCAAATATGCACGTAAAATATATATATAGAGTAATGTTACTCATCTTTCTATTATTTCATGATATGGCATTAGGTTATTGGAGACTATTTATTTTACTTGTAATTCAATCGTCTAATATCGCATCATAAGATGATAAGAGAATGATAAGAAAATAGATGATTAATAGATTTTTTTTATATAAATATCATTAAATATTGTAGGATTCATGACCGACATATACCAATTCAGATGGAGAGTTGGAGTTGATCTTTATCCATCTTTCTTTAGATTATAATGAACTAGGTAGCACTATATATATGTATATATATATGTTTGACAAACATATTATAATTTGGTGAGCAATTGCTTTCATTGAATCTTATAATTCTTTCACACGCCAAAATTTTTAATTATTTCTATATATGTGGGTAAAAGAAATGGCCTAGATTATAACTAGAACGTACCAAATCCTAACTCCCATGTTCAACGTTGGGGCTGGGAATCCAAAGCCATGACCTTCGAGTACTCTATGATCCATAACATATATATGGCCTGCAGAAGGGCCCCCCTATATGCGAACACAACCAGTGGAATGCAGCAACGTATGGCAGTAATCTTCTGAATGCAAAATGGTGGATACCAACCGGCATTAATAATATCATGATCAATTAGTCTTTCTTATTAGATGATGTGGTCTAGCTTAATGGTAGCATCTCATCATAGGGATGCCAACATATATATTTGGTGATCTAATAATCCGTGGACCCAAATTGAACCTCTCAACTTGTAGAATTCTTACCCAAAATTTAAGGCTTAAAATGAGAGATAGACATATAACGTCACAGTATTTAACTGAAAGTTTAATATTACCTCATATATGCTATATTGTTGGGTTTGTGGCGCCTGATTTGTTTGTGTGACGGCTGGATTTGATGACCCAACCCGACAATAATGAGTTATGATTTTTTGGCAAATTTTCAAGGAGGATTTTTTTTTTTTTTTTGCAGTACTGTTTGTGACTCAGGAAGCGCCAGACAGAAAGTTCACGCGACAAGTGGCTAGTCCAAACTTCAGACAAAGAATTCGCTCGTCAAGTTATTCAAGCGAATATTGAATAAAGACTTTGCTTGAACGAATAATGTTAAAAAGTGAAAATTAGGATTTTTCGTCATAACATATTATAAATATGTACTTACTGTCTACTGAATAGTATAGTACTACTAAGGGTTCTTAATAGTGAAATCTAACCTCAAAGTATTTTTGTGATTCCTCAGTATAATAAAATCATCCCAAGCTATGTGGATGTAGACACATTGTCAAATCACGTTAATTTTGTGTCATGTGATTAATTTGCTTTTTTTTTAATTTGCTATATTTGTCTATCATCATTTTCACAACATCCAGCATATAATATACATGATCTTGTGATTACTCTCCTACTCTAGACTTTAAAATCCTGAAAAAAAGTTAGGTCATCTGAATCTATCCTTTTATCTGTGTTCTTCATCATCTGTCACATCTTTTTTAGTGGTGTCTGACAAGCAGCTAAGGATAGCCAGTGACAACATTCCTTATGTCTCTCTCCCGTTTGTTTTTTACCTCAAAATCTCCAATTTTCTGTTCTAAAGGAATGAAAGGATCGAGCAAAATGCATGGACCAGTGACATGAGAGCAAGAGAGCCATAGAAGCATGCAGATGCATGCTACAGATGGGTTTTGCCCACAATATATAGGCACCAACTACTAGAAGTTGTCTTGTTGCATGCGGCCAATATTGTATATATGGAGGGAAGGCAGAAAGCACCCGCAAAAAAGGTTTCTGAGAAAAGCTACACCTACACATGAGTTCGTACAACACAGAAAAAATGAAAGATATGTTATCTTTTTCAACCGAGCAGACTGATATTCTGATAGATTCTTTTGAAGACATCGGGCCAAATGAGAATATGGATGTTGGAACAGCATGCACGTTAACATCATATGGTTTTCCTGTAGTAAAACCACGTGCACAGATGCATGCATCAAAATCCGTAGAAATCGTTCCGGGATATCAAAAACAATTGCTTAAACGAGATTATATATATATATATATATATTAATTCGTTGGGCTCAGGATCATATTAGTTAATAAGAAGTACTACTACAACGGTAAAGAGATTGTACAAAAGTAAAATTAGAAACTAATGTAATTTTATGTGATATTTTAGATCAATTTTATAATAAAAATAGTTTTATAATCTGATGCATCACATTAAGTCACGTCATTTTTATGAAATCTCTTTATGACTAAAGCATTTCTC
Source organism: Pterocarya stenoptera (assembly GCA_003123785.1). Taxonomy (NCBI): domain Eukaryota; kingdom Viridiplantae; phylum Streptophyta; class Magnoliopsida; order Fagales; family Juglandaceae; genus Pterocarya; species Pterocarya stenoptera. The sequence goes on along the minus strand of QEOT01003315.1, from coordinate 211,214 downwards.
ATAATTTAGTTAATCTCGATATAAATGTTTTAATATATATATAGAATTGCATTGGGCTAGTTAATTAATTAATGACTTGTACATAATAAAAATAAGTTTTCTCGATTATTTTATACATAAATCATAAATTTTAACAGACTTGTACACATGATGTATTTGTTTCACCTTGGAGGCATATATATTATGGAAAATTCTATACATCTTACTATCATCCTACTTTTATCCCATTAAGTAAGATGTGAAATATTTATTCATTTATTGCATGCTTCTTTATCATCTAATGACGATAGAGTATAATGAAAATATGATGAAACTATGGAGTATAGCATTACTCGTATATAATATATATATTAATTAAGAAGCTGCCTAATTGTAAGCAACTGATCAAATTTAATTAGCTTGATCATCTGGTTTTATTTTTCAAATTTCAGAATGAACCCATCAAATTATTAAAGTAAAGTTTGGGGCCAACAAATTAATTTTGGAGGGGTCACTGCATAAAAAATACATGATATACAAAAGTTTTTGGGAGGCCATGGCCTCCAACCTATTACGTGCATGGGTCCGCCCCTGATTTCGACTTGTGGTAGTGCTTTGTTTGTACATATATTGAGTTCTAACCTGCTTTGTGTCATGATCTCAAGTGGTATATGAAATTTAGATTTTTTAAAATTGAATTGGTTTTTCAAAGTTTTTGCATTGCTAATTATATATGATCATGCGGTTTTTAGTAACTGAAAATCATGGGATTTTAGGTGAAAATTTTGATATATTAATTCTAAATTAAAATTATTGAAATTATAAACTATTATATATTAGTCTTTTATATATATATATACACACAGAGGAGTACTTGGTGTGGTAACATGACACCATTTCGATTAATTAATTTTAATATAATTGACATAAAAAATTTCTATATTATAAAAAATAAAACTTATAAATATATTTTGTATGTGATTGTTAGCAAGAATGAATAAGTGAAAGTAGTATTTGACTTCGGCCAAGGGATATTAATGGCTGACTCGTAGAGGAGAGAGAGAGAGAGAGAGGTTATATCCGCATTGGATCCTCCACCGATCGAAGTGGGTTTAAAGCTTCTCGCACTTTCTCTCTCACTCGTGTCTCTCTAAAAACATCTTGATCGGGAACATCCAAAGAAGGTCGAAGAAATCACTAAAAAACGGAAAAGATCGATAGTGATTTTATGGTTATATTCTCAGGGCATCGTTACATTTATACATCGATCATCGTTCTTGTTTCCTCACTTAGACAGGCTTGTCGGTGATCTTTAGATTTCTTCTTCTTCATCATCATCTTCTTGCCCGATTGTTTTGGTACTGCTCCTTCATTCGAATTCTTATCGTCTTCTTATAAATATGTACTTTGTCCTGCATTAATTACTCTGAGATCAAGTTACTTTTCGTTCATGGGTGTGTCCGATTCTCAGATGCTTGTCTCTGATAAGGATCTGAATGTTACGAAATTGAATTTCGTAACAAGACCCGCGTTGGAATTTCAAGATGAGTGCCCGACAGAACCTCCAGAAGATCGCGGGGTTCGCAAAATGCCAGAAATACAGCAAGAAGAAGAGCATGGATATCAAAAACAAGAAGAAGATCTAGAACAAGGACAAGAAAAAGAAGATAAACATGACAGCATTTCTCTTTCATCTCTGGGGGTCAGAATTCCTTCTCTAGGAGAATTCAGGGACATGGAGGAGGAGGATGACGGGTTCAAGACTCCAACTTCGTTGGATCATAAAATCCCAGTGGTTCTGCAATGCCCTCCTGCACCAAGAAAACTCAAACCAAAAGCAGTAGTGACGACAAAGCGAAAAGCCGCTAGACGAAGAATTCCGCTTGATCTGTCAAATGAGATTGAATCGTTGTTCCCTCCAACTCTTCAAGTAGATCTTAGTGGAAAGATTAAGAAAATTAGAGAAGGTGATGAAACCAGATGATGGTTTTCTATATGTTCTTTTTTTCTTTGTTCTTTCTTTTCTTTTTCATATATATCAGGTTTTCTGTATGTTATGTGAAGCCTAATTATATCTTCTACTTTTACTTCTTTAAAAGTGGAATTTTCCACATAAAGTGGCATCTTATCTATGAAAATATTCATGTTTGTCATCAGTGTGAATAATTTCTCCTCGATCGATCCATTTTCATATCAAGTCTATCATATCGATCTGTCCTTTTTTTCTTATCTTGTTTGCTGGAAAGAATTTTATCAAGCAGGTAGCTAGCTAGGGATCTCGAACTGGACACAGATCTGAATCTCTGTAAATGTATCACGAGCAAGAGGTCAAAACTAAATAAAGTAAGAGTCTTCAAAGAAGTAGTGCCATACTTAGGATTCCCATTTAATTATAAGTTGCACCATGTTCTTCTAAATATATATTACGCGTCATATTATTTCATGAGAGAGAAGCTTGAAAGTGGATCTCTCAGCTCTATATCTATCTCTCTCTGGATTGCATTGACTTTGTTTGGTCGAAATGATAAAATGGGGCTGCATTTTGACTTTCCCAAGAGAGAAAGCAAACATCCTCCATTGAAATTAGCAGAATTAAGGTCGTTTGAGCAAACCCATGTGGGGATATTCCCTCAGAAGACAGGAGTTTTTTTTCCAGCGGTACTCATTATAAGGAGGTATCTCTAACTTCAAGGCTGTTCATGGCGGCCCCCACCTTTCTCTATAGATGAGGATCATCATGGAGGCATCTGATCCTTTTGGTTAAATTAATTTGTTGGTTCCGCTCCTGATCTTTTTGAAGTTTTTTGTCGCCATTCATAGCATGAGATGACAGATAAATCATTGGGAACTGGCAAAATGTAAATGTCTAACTTTGAATTCCAATTGCAGCTGACTCTTTTGTTTCACACATGAACACTAGAAAAGACTTCTTGATCAATAAGAGAGGTGGTGCTACTGGATTAGTATATTCATCTTTTTTTTACCCCTAGTACTGTTCTTGCTGTTTTGATCACAAGTAAATTTTAGTTGAAATATACTATTTACAAACCTGCTATAGAATTACCACTTATCATGGAATTTGTTCTTTATAAAAGACTCAAAATACCAATATTTTTCTAATATAGGTTGATGTAAAAATCTAGTGCAATAGTGTGTTTTGTGTCAATAAAGATCCTTGCAAATAAGTTTATTTATTCTTGTTTCAAGATGCATTGCTTCCTTTCTTCTTTTGATTTTTTCTTTTTCTTTGGACGATGTTAGGAGACTACCAAATGTGCTCACCAAATGTGCATATTAGTATAAATGAGTTTTTTTTTCCTTTAAATATTTTTTAAACATCCTTAACCATTAAGAAAAAATAATATATATATAAATTTACTAATAGTCACTTCATTAACCATTAAGAAAAAAAAATATACATATATGATTAGGCACATTTGGTGGGCATATTTAGTAATCATACTATCATTTTCCTTTCTCTTTTGTTTTGCAAATAGTTGAAAAATGATTTAAATCAGACCGATTCAACCAATTCTCAATTGGCCAAAAACAAAATTGATTTTGCACATTTTTTCAAATTTATTTTTTCAATTTTTTCTTTTGTTCTACTCGATTGAAAAATGGTTTAGTAAGACTAATTCAAGGATGTCAAAATCACCTCAACTCATCTCAAATTAATCATTGATGAGATCTACTACTTTTTTCAATTTTCATAAAAAATTAAAATTCATTTCAACTTACTTCATAAATTCAAATATATATATATCTATCACCTTAGTCTCAAAAATGAATCACAACACAAAAGCAAAGGATTGTGCGAATACCACCTCAGTCACCTCAGATGATTCAGCAACAACATAGTCCTCAGGAACATTCTAGTGACTACACATTCTGTTATCTGTCAAATTGTACAACTAGTGTTACTAACTTTTATTCTTTCCTTTTATTTTGTAATACTCTTATTGGACTACATGTAATCCTTATGTCTATATAAAGACATGTATCATGTCAATGAAATATATGCAAAGGAAAATCTTCACGTAATCACAATGCTTGTTTTCTCTTTTTCTTTTGTTTCAACATGGTATCAAAGCTACTGACTAACAGTCTCTTGATCCTCTCTTCTTGCTCACCATGGCTACAGAATCCATGAGTATTATCACTCCTCCAAGTTGAACACTGATAATTACTTACTTTGAAAGGTTCAAATATCTGCTTATTTAAGGGGCCAAGATCTCTTCACTTTTGTTGATGGAACTCAAACCATTCCACAGAAACATCTTCCCTCTGATTCTGGTTCTACACAAAATAAAAACAATCCAGCTTACCTCTCTTGGAAAAAAACCGATCAGTTGATTCTCAACATTTTATTTTCTTCTCTTACTGAGTCTGTTATTTCCCAGGTCATTTTAGCATAAACCTCAAGGGAGCTATGGTTGGACCTTCAATCAATGTTCAACTTACATTCTCAAGCTAGGGAATTTCAAATCCGTTTCAACTTACCAATTTGTTCAAAGGAGAGCAGCCCCATACCAGAATTTTTTAGCAAAGTCAAGATGCTTGCAGACACTCTTGCAGCAACTGGTAACCCACTGCCTAATAAAGAACTTGTGACCTAATTTCTAAATGGCCTTGGCCCTTCTTACGAGCTTTTGTTACCTCTATCACCACCAGAGCCAAACTAATCACTTCTCTTAAACTTTATCATCTTCTTCTTATTCAAGAAAGTCAAATATCCCATGCCTCACCCATAACTGGTTCTTCCACTTCATTTGCACTATCTATAAACTTGAGCTCTACAACTTCCAATGACCAATGAGGTAGAGGCTTATATATGGGCAACAGATACAACCGAGGTCTGACCAGATCTTTTAACTGAGGTCGTTTTTCACTTTATCAAAACTTCCCAAATCTTTCCTACACCCCAAACTCAAATCGCCCCACCTGCCAAGTTTGTTCCAAACCAGGCCATACAGCACTCCAATACCACTACTGATTTGACCATGCCTACCAACAAGACCCACCACGCTCATTCTCAGCAAACTACACTTCACCTTCTACCACTATCGATCCCACTTGGTACCCTGATTCAGCAGTCACCCACCACATAACTCATGACATCTCTAAACTCAATCTCTCCTTTGAACCATACTCTGGCAACGAATAGATTCGAGTGGGTAATGGCAATAGCTTGCCAATCAACAACAGCGATGATTCCTCCTTTCTCTCTAATTTTTCTTCTTTTCATCTTCATAATTTACTTCATTTCCCTGCCATTACAAAAAATCTCATGTCTGTCTCCAAATTTTGTACTGATAATGCTTGCTTTTTTTTAATTTCATCCAAACCATTTCTCTATTAAGGACTCATTGACCGGGAAGCTCCTCATTAGCCGCCCAGTACATGATGGACTCTACTAGTTCCCTCATCCACTACTCTCTTCTTTCCAACAACTTTTCTTGGTGAACGAACCACAATCGGCCAGTGGCACAAATGCCTTAGTCATCCTTCACTTGATTTAGTTTCAAAAATACTGCATGCCAACTACTTGCCATATTTGCCCAAAGTCTCCCACTTCAACTGCCCAGAGTGTCCCCTCACAAAAGCACGACATAGCCTTTTTCTTCAAGTTCCACCATCACTCGCAAGCTTTTAGAATTAATATGGGCCGATGTTTGGGGCCCAGCTCCTGTTTTGTCTAGGAATGAATTTAAATACTACTTGTCTATTGTTGACCATTTTATTGGCTTTTCTTGGATATTTTCTCTTAAATTGAAGTCGAATATTTCACAAGTTTTTACAAGTTTCATTCACTCTGTTGAACGTTTCTTTAACACCAAAATAATTTTCCTTCAAACTGATGCTGGAGGCAAATTTCGCCCTCTTACAACAATTTGTAAAAATCTTAGAATCATACATCAGTTTTCTTGTCTACACACCCATCAACAAAATGGCCTTACTGAACGAAAACATCGCCACATTATTGCAACTAGGCTCACTGTTTTAACCCAAGCTTCTCTCCCACTTTCTTTTTGGGATGACGCTTTCACAACGGCCAGTTAATTAATTTACTTCCCACTCCAATTCTTCAAAGCAAATGTCCCTACTTCATGGTTCATAACAAACCACCAAATTATTCTTTTCTACAAATTTTTTGATGTTAATGCTCGCCCAATTTAAAGTCCTACAACCGTCACAAGTTAGGTTTTAGATCCACTCTATGTCTCTTTCTTGGATATAGTCCTTCTCACAAAGGCTATAAATATCTTGACCTTAATACAAACCGTCTCTACATCTCAAGGGATGTCACTTTCAATAAAAAAAAAAAAAAAAAAAATTCCTACAAAAAGCCCATCACTCCCATTTCTCAACCCAGCACTCCCACTACAGTACCCCTCCCATACCTTACTCCTAATTTAGGCCCACCACCATCCCTTTCATTCCCTTCAAATTCCTTAAGCCCATCTTCCTCCAATTCATCTGGCCCATCTCTCACTGATCAAACTCATTCCAATACACTTAGCCCAAGTCCATCCACATCATCCAATTCAACTCAATCTCTCGCACTGGGCCCAACAAATTACTGAATCAAACCCAACTCAAGACACTTCTCCTGCTGATCTATCTCATCTCACCCAGCTCATCTCTGCCACTTCGTCTTCCCCGATACCTTCATCTTCTCCCACTGAAGCCTCTCTTCCATCTTGCCTAATTCCCCCTCAATCCCCGATCATCACCAGATCCCAGACCAATTCTTCTTGCCCTCATGTCCTCACTGATGGGACCATTCCTTATTCCACTCGAAGTTTTTTTCCATCAACCCAATCTGTACCAGACGAACCCTCTACTTTTGCCCTAGCTTCAAAATTCTCGGAATGGCAAGATGCCATGTCCAAAGAATACGATGCTCTTGTCCAAACCCGAACCTGGACTCATGTTCCCCCTACAAATGCCTCTAATCTTGTTGGTTGCAGGTGGGTCTTCAGGACTAAATTACACTCGGATGGTTCAATTGAAGGATGGAAAGCCGAACTTGTTGTGAAAGGCTTTCATCAACATCCAAGCATCGACTATACAAAAACCTTCAACCCTGTCGTGAAGCCCAGCACTATTCAGTTAGTACTCTCCATTGCTATTGCACAAAAAGTGGCCCTTAAGGCAGATAGATATTCAAAATGCCTTCTTTCATGAAAGGCTCAATGAGACTATTTTGTTGACCTTAAACATCCTAATTATGTTTGTCAACTTGGCAATGCCACTTCTGGTTTGAAACAGGCACCCTGCCTAGTTCTCTCAACTGAGCACTTGGCTCCTTAGTTACGGCTTTACTGCCTCACAAGGAGATCTCTCCTTATTCATTTTACAGAAAGACAACTTCTGCATTTTTACATTAGTCTAAGTTAATGACATGGTTATTACATCTTTCTCATCTGATGCTATTGATAAATTTCTTAGCAATCTCAGTCAAGTTCTTCCTATTAAGGATTGGGTTGTCTTTCATATTTTCTTGAACTCGATTATCTACCAGATGATATGTTGCGATCACAGAGAAAATACATCTCTGATATTCTTAGAAAAACTAACATGCTTGAGGCCAACCCTATATCATCTCCTATGTCTGCTTCCACTAAACTCTCCAAGTTTGACTCACCATCTTTTGACAATCCCACCTTGTTTAGAAGTGTTGTTGTAGTCTACAATACTTGTCATTAAATAGACCTAATATTTCCTTTACTATGAATAAGGTATGTCAGTTTATGCATGATCCTAAAGTCACTCATTGGACTACTGTTAAAATAATTTTGAGGTGCTTAAAATGATCAATCAATCATGGTTTGTTCTTTGCCAAGAAATCTAGTTTTGTTCTTCATGCCTACTCGGATGCCAATTAGGTTGGCTGTCTGGACAAAAGACGATCTACAAGAAATTTTTGCATATACTGGATAACCATCTTATCTCTTGGAGCTCCCTGAAACAACATATTGTGGCTGAGTATAAATCCTTAGCCAACACCACTGCAGAACTCATTTGGCTCCAAACTCTAATCAAAGAACTTGACTTCTCTCTCGTTAACCCACCAGTCTTATGGTGTGATAATATGGGAGCAACATATCTCACCTCTAATCCAATCTATCACTCACCTATTAAACACATGGATATAGACTTTCATTTTGTCCGTGACAGGGTAGTTGCCAAGACTCTTCAAGTCTCCTTTTGCCGAGCAAAGACCAACTGGCTGATGTTTTCACTAAACCCCTAGTCGCTGACAAATTTTCTATCTTAAGGTCGAGCCTCAATGTGGTTGACACCCCATTGGACTCGAGGGGATGTATCAACCTTAGTCTAAAAAATGAATCACAACAGAAAAGCCAAGGATCGAATACCACCTTAAGCACCTCAGATGATTCAGCAACAACATAGTCCTTAGGAATATTCTAATGACTACACATTTTATTATCTGTCAAATTATACAGCTAGTGTAGCTAACTTTTATTCTTTCCTTTTATTCTGTAATACTCCTATTGGACCACATGTAATCCTTATGGCTATAAAAAGACATGCATGTCAATGAAATATATGCTAAGGAAAATCTTCATAGAATCACAATGCTTGTTTTCTCTTTTTCTTATGTTTCAACAATATCAACCTATTTACATTCAAACACATCTCAATGAAACCCACAAAATACTATTATTCACATATCAACTCGGATCATCTGAGATCACTCCAGTATCCAAACACAACCTCAACCGATTCTAATTCAATTGGTCTAATTTTACACATTTTTCCAATTGCTTGTAGAACTTGTTCAATCAACCACTCCAAACTGGTTTGAAACCAACTTAATCAAAATTGCGTTTGTTTTTTGGATGAGGTTTGAAAAGAGTTTTTTTTTCTCTCTCTATTATCAAATTATGATAAAACTAAACACATATTAAACTCTTTTCATAATTATGTTCACTAAGAGTTTAGGAAAGTTGAGCTAACTCATGGAGTTTTTGCTTTGTTTACTTAAAAGAAGAACAAATTGAAAAATAAATCAGTATTTTGTATTAAATTGTGACTGTGCACAAAATATTATCATTACTACGTATGACCAGCTTATAGCTAGTTTAAGGGCATTTACTTTTTTTGGAAAATGAGAGTGAATAAAAGGAGAACACTTGGGTCAAATAAGTTAATTGCCTTCTTATAGAAACTATTTAGATTTATAGCATATTTTTATTCAAGTCAATAAATTCATAATTTAAGCTTTTTCATACGTGATTTTAAATGCTTGAAAATCAGCAATGTAGTACTTTTTTTATATTTTTATTAATATTAAAATATTCGATTCAAATTTGTTAGGATGCTGAACCACTCAGTTCAAGAAGTCGAATCGCTTGATTCATTGAATCAATCCCATGATATGATTTTCGATTTTAATTTTTGTTTTCGATCCAAACCTTAATTTTGAGAATGTAATACATATATAGGTATAGAATCAGGAGGTCAAGATGAAGGTGATATATAAAGCATATATGAGACCCGGATGAGATCAAGTCTTGGACATTTTTTAATTTATATGATGAAGATTTGAAAATAGGAAGCTACTTTTTAAATTGGTCAATGGTCATAATTCCTTTTTGTTTTCGAGTTCAAAAATTATCATGAAGAGTTTTGTTCAAAAGCTTTGGATTTAGTCCTGATAGTTCCAAGGTCGTCAATTTTGACCAATAACTACTAGTCTTCTGTATTGTATGCCGGCTGAAAATATTATCTTCATCCATTACTTTCATAAATAAAAAAAATAGATATACATGTATATATATATATATTTCACATTGGTATTTTTCTCTTTTGTTTTTAACAGAGGTTTTGTCCCAATTAATTATTTCTCATATACATTATGTATATATATTTCTTGTTTGGATACTAAGAATATATCAAAATATCTAAAAAATGAGAGAAAAGATTGAATAAAAATATTATGAAATTAAAAAATTGTTTGAATATTATTTTTCTTTGGAAGTTTGATAAAGTTGTATAGGATTTTGTGTTTTATTTGAGTGTTTGAAAAAGTTGTAATGATTAGATAAAAAAGTTAAAAATTTGAAATTGAAAAATAATTTACATGTGAGTGATGTTTGGAAAAAAAATATATGAGAATATTTGAAATAGTTTTGCTACAAATCAACAACTATTCACATTGCACACCCCACACATGATGTGGAAAATTTTTTTTTTTTTCATAAGACGTGAGGATGTTTTTCATAAAGTATGGGGTTTTTTTTATATAGGGTATGCGATAGTGAATAGTGATTGATGAGAATAATTTTTTTTATCTGAAAATACCTAAAAACAATAGTATTCCCAAATTGGCCCTTAAAAAACCTAGAAGTTGGATCTCTCACAATAAAATATGCTAGGCACAAGCTCTAGTACTTACACCAACCTTACGTTTTTACATATGTAAGAGTTAAAAAGAAGTAGCAAAAATTTAACATTTTACATATGTAAGAGTTTACTAGGCTGTCATCATTTGTGATGGGCTCCCATATTGCAACCTTAAGTGATATAATCGTAACAAACACCAATGGTAAAGAAGGATATATAAAGAATCTCAGCTGCAGAGCCCAGCCTTCTGGCCCAATCTTTCCAACCCCATCAAAAAGCAATGAGTTGATTCAGGAATTTATGTTTCTTTTAACTCCTGAAAGAAACATGCGTTTTAAACGTTCCTAGTAAAATTTGAAAGTTTGCAAATAATTTTTTTTTCTTGAATATATTATCAATCTCAAACCAATGCAAGCCTTACATCAATCAATTTCAAATTTGAACGCATTTTATAAAAAGTGGGGTTGTTTCATCAAGGCAATCAATCAATCCCTCATTGGTAAGCGGTCACACGTACTATAGTTATAATTATTTAGGCCTTAAAACGAGACACTAAAAGAAGAAGATATGTACATTAGTCTCTTCTCTTTCTTCTTTTTTTTTTAAATGATTTCCTAGGAGAAAAAAGACAATAGCTTTCTCAAATAAACCTTGGAAAATGACGCTCCTCCCCTGATGGGCCCCAGGATGGACCTAGTTTTAAAAATCCTTTGCAAATTCAACATGGGCCAATTACAAGATCAAGAGCTAAGAAGTTAAAGGAAGCAATGCAAGGATTGGTACAATCCACTTGAGATGAAGCTAGGAAAAGCCCAACACTCAAGATGGACTTGAAAGGAGAAGAACCAATTTTGATACACTTGATTCAAGCTATGGAAGACATGATTTAGAGATAGGGCCTAATGTTATTGGAGGCTTTCAACTTGGTTAAATGATTTATTTTATTAGTTTAGAATAAGTGGGCTTGAGGATGCTTGGCCCTCATATATCTTATTTCTTATGGGCTATGATTTTTGAGAATGCCTTGTATTTTGGCCAAGGGCTTATTTGGAAAATTACTTTTTAGAAACTATGGTTTCAAGAAGTACTGTAGTGCGGCACTGTTCACGCGAATCACTGTAGCGCGGCACTGTTCATGTGCCAAATTACTGTAGCGCCATTACTGTTCACGCAGGGGTATTTTTGGGAAATAGGGTTTTATTTTTGCTAGGGTTTCAATTAGGTTTTGGTTTATATACTCTTTGTAGCCTCATTTGAAGGGTTGGACAATATTGAATTTATTTGTAAGTTGAGTTTACTCATCTTGTTCTTAATTGAACTTTTGAACTTATCAAAGGTAAATCACAACTTTTGTGGCATTCCTCCTTGTAATCTGGATTCTTGAAACGGGTTCTTCAACGGGTCTAGATTTTGATATAATCTAGTTTCTTGAAACGAGTTCTCTTCGGGTCTAAATTCTTCATCCATTGACTTGATTTTGGCTTTCTTGGGTGTATTTTTCAAATTGATTGTGGATTCAAGGGATTCTCTTCCTACGGATTCATATCATTTGGTATCAGAATGATGGGCCTCAGGATGGACCTAGTTTTAAAGGTCCTTTACAAGTTCAACATAGGCCAATTACAAGATCAAGAGCTAAGAAGATAAAGGAAACAATGCAAAGATTGGTGCAATCCACTTGAGATGAACTTAGGAAGAGCCCAACACTCAAGATGGACTTGAAAGGAGAAGAATCAATTTTGATACACTTGATTCAAGCTATGGAAGACATGATTTAGAAATAGGGCCTAATGTTATTGGAGGCTTTCAACTTGGTTAAATGATTTATTTTATTAATTTAGAATAAGTGGGCTTGAGGATGCTTGGCCCTCATATATCTTATTTCTTATGGGCTAGGGTTTTTGTGAAGGCCTTGTATTTTGGCCAAGAGCTTATTTGGAAAGTTACTTTTTAGAAACTAGGGTTTCAAGAAGTATTGTAGCGCGGCACTGTTCACGCCGAATCACTATAGCGCGGCATTGTTCATGTGCCGAATCACTATAACGCCATTACTGTTCACGCAGAGGTATTTTTGGAAAATAGGGTTTTATTTTGGCTAGGGTTTCAATTAGGTTTTGGTTTATATACTCTTTGTAGTCTCATTTGAAGGGTTAGACAATATTGAATTTATTTGTAAGTTGAGTTTACTCATCTTGTTCTTAATTGAACTTTTGAACTTATCAAAGGAAAATCACAACATTTGTGGCGTTCCTCCTTGTAATCTGGGTTCTTAAGACGGGTTCTTCAACGGGTCTAGATTTTGATATAATCTAGGTTTTTTAAACGAGTTCTCATCGGGTCTAGATTCTCCATCTATTCACTTGAGTTTGGCTTTCTTACGTGTGTTTTCAAATTGATTGTGGGTTCAAGGGATTCTCTTCCTGCGGGTTCATATTATCCCCCCTCCCCCCCCCCCAAAAAAAAGAGAACCTTTTTTCTTTACAATGTTGACTATTTTTTTTTATATAGGAAATAAAACTTTATTGATACACTTCAAGAAATGAAGGGAAGAATACAAGATGGATAATCTTCCATATCAACCAAAGCCTCCTCTAAATCAAGAGAGTTTTTAGCTAACAAGTGTGCAACCCCATTAGCAATCCTTTTAACATGTCTAACATTCAAACTAGCAAACTTAGACAACTGTAATCTGACTTCAGAAAGCAACATCCCAGCACTATCCCACCTGACTTCAAAGTGCTCTTATGAAAAGCAACTAGGCACTGACTCCACACGTCCATAGCTAAGCTACAACTCCACAATGCATGAACCATAGACTCCTCTTCTCTCAGACAGGTGGGGCACAATGGAGACTCGACAATTTGTTTCTTTTACAAGTTCGGATTAGTGGGCAAGGGCTCTAGGCAAGATCTCCACACAAAGACCTTTGGGGCATTGGGATCTTGAAACTTCCAACAGCAGGTCCATCCATCTTCATTAGAGGCAGTTTTTGATGATTGCCCTTTTGACAATCCACTGAGTTCCTTTTGCATATGGGAAGCACTTTTAACTGAAAATAGGTTATTATTTGTTCATTTCCAGATTAGCTTGTCAGGAGATCCAATAGAACTGATTGGGATCCTTTTAATGATTTTTGCTTCTCTTCTTTCGAAAATTGCTTCCACAAAATCCACTTTCCATTGCTTATCTTCATGGTTAATGAGCTCTGCCACAACCGCATTTGCACTCAGAATCTGTACTGGACTTTGAACCATGTTGAGGGTTGAGGCAGCCATCTATCCTTCCAAATACTAGTACCTTGATCATTCCCAATCCTTCATAATGAGCCTTCTTCCACTAATCTCCTTATTACTATGATGCTTCTCCAAATAAAAGAAGGTCTTGCCCTAAGCTTGGCTTGAAAAAATGATGAATTTTGAAAATATTTTGATTTCAGGATCTGTGAAGCAAATGATTCAGGATGTTGTAGGATCCTCCATCCTTGCTTAGCCAGCAAAGCCAAATTGAAACTTTCCAAGTCACGAAACCTCAATCCACCTATAGCCTTAGCTTTCCCCATTTGACTCCATGAGACCCAATGCACTTTCTTTTCATTTTGTTGCTATCCCCATCAAAATTGATGCATCACTTTATTGATCTCCTTAAGTAAAGATTTTGGGAGTTTAAAAACTCTCATGCAGTAAGTAGGTAGAGCTTGGATGACAGCCTTGAGGAGGATTTCCTTCCCTGCCTGAGATAGAAACTTTGACTTCCAATTACTAATCCTGCTCCTAATTCTGTCCAAGATGCTCTTAAAGGTTTTGTGTCTTGATCTACCAATGAGAGCAGGTAAACCGAGATACTTTTCATAAGTAGATGAAGATCTAACTCCAACAATGCTAATAATAAAGTCCTTTGCATCCTTTATGGTATTGGCACTAAATGAATGGAAGTCTTCTCTTTATTAAGCTTCTGTCCTAAGGCTCTTTCATATAAATCAAGAATACCAATAAGCCTTACCCATTCAAGAAAGTTGGATATACAAAATAACAAGCTATCGTCTACAAATAAAAAAAATTAAAAAAATTAAAAAAAAAAAAAAAAAAAGGTGGTTAATACACAGCTTACCACTAGCAGTAGGAATGCTAGAAATTAGTTTTGATGCCTCTACTTGGTTGAGTAAGGAATTGAGAGCTTCAAAACAAAGGATAAAGAGATAGGGAGATAAAATGTCCCCTTGTCTAATACCCCTTATAGGTTGAAAGAAGCCTTGATGAGCTCCATTAGTAAGGATAGAATAGGTCACTAAGCTAATGCATCTCAACACTAGTCTAATCCATTTGTCATCGAACCCCAACCTCACCATCACTTCTCTTAAGAAACTCCACTCCACCCTATCATAGGCATTGCTCATATCCAACTTCAATGCCAAATACCCTTGCTGCCAGTGAACCCTTGAATTCATAATGTGCATAGCCTCAAAAGCAACAATGATATTATCTAAAATTAGCCTACCAGGTACAAATGCACTTTAAGTGGGAGAAATAATATTGGGAAGGATACCTCTCAGTCTATTGGCTATGACTTTAGAAATAATCTTATATAGCACATTGCATAAAGAGAGAGGCCTATAATCAAGTATTGTTTTGGGATTTTTAATCTTGGGGATCAATACAATATGAGTTTCATTTATATGACCAACCTCTCTTGTTGAATTGAGGACCTCAAGAGCAGCATTAGTAATAGTACAGCCAATAGTATCCAAGTGATTTTGGTAGAATGCTGCTAAAACTCCAACTAGACCAAGAGAGCCCAAATGATTCATTTGAAAAATTGCCTCTTTAACCTCCTCTGTTGTGTATTGATTGGACAAAAATGAATTCATCTCTTCATTTACCTTAGGATTCAATGAAACTAGACATTTATGAAAACCTTTAGGATTAGATGAAGTGAATAGATTTTGATAATAGAGATAAAAAGTCTCTGTGATATCTTCAAGATTGCAGGCCAGTGATCCATCTTCCCTAACAATTCTCTTGATAGCATTGGTTTTCCTTCTTTGATTAGCATACACGTGAAAGTACTTGATATTTCTGTCTCCATCTTTGAGCCAAGCCTGTTTTGCTCCTTGCTTTCATCGAGTGTTGTCTTCCTCCAATAAGGCCTCAACATAGTCACAATATTGACTATGTTAATGGGAGATGAGCATAATCGGTAAATTATATGAAAATTAATGATGTCATTATTCTAATTTGGAAATTAGATTGCAAATTTGAGAGCAATACATCTATTAAGAAGAATAAAGAGCTATTGGCCTTAGATCATGATAAGGTAAAGGATAATTTATATTGGGCCAGAAGAATAACTGGACCAAAATCTGCAATCCAAAGGCCCATATAATGTGGGCCATATGATGATAACACGACAAGAGGGACCAATCTCTCGTCTAAATTGAAAAGTTGCACTCAATCGCTGTGGACTTCTTGATACGCATTAAGCATTTCTACCTTTTTTCCACTTTATAGGATCCTCTTCTTCCAACCTCATCATGTAAATCGTCCTTATGCCTTCATTATCGAATGTCATTGGCCCCCCAAGAGCCTCTAATCCTGGCCACGTGGAACACACATGCACGTGTATTTATTACCTTAGCCCTCCCAAATATATATATGGATTTTCTCCTATATGTTAGCATAGAAATAGGCTAAAAGCTGAAAAAAAATGTTATAAATATGTAGGAAAAGAATATTACATAAATAAATAGATTCTATAAAAATAAATTCATAAATTGACATGATTTTATATAATACGGTAATGAGTAATTTTAATGGCAATGTCATTCATTTAGAGGTTATATAAATAATGAAAAAAATACCTTAGCCTAGGGTTTCAAAGTGATTACCCTGTTGAGGTTGTAGAGAGGCACAAATAAATGAAGATTTCGCGGCAGGGTATATCGGTCATGACAGTTTCTGATGAACTGGCTCCTCCTGGACTTTTGCCTTTGTTTACTTCAGAAACAAAATGATTCCCTTTTCGTTTTCTGGTCAACAAAACCAAGGAATGCAGAGAGAAAAGTGTGCACCAAATGATAACTCCTTTTACTCATTTTATCACTCTTTTTTAGTCCCTTCTGCTTGTTTTTACTTCTCTCTCTCTCTCTCTCTCTCTCTCAAGTAATAATCCTGAACTACTGTACATTTGA
The DNA here is from genome assembly GCA_003123785.1 of Pterocarya stenoptera. Lineage (NCBI taxonomy): Eukaryota > Viridiplantae > Streptophyta > Magnoliopsida > Fagales > Juglandaceae > Pterocarya > Pterocarya stenoptera. The sequence goes on along the minus strand of QEOT01003315.1, from coordinate 194,674 downwards.
AAGACCCCTAGGCCCTATATATAGATTTACCTGATTCATCTTCTCAGTAGCCCATCAAATTACAGCAGTTCTTTTAAATGACAGTTCATTCGTTCGTTCATTCGTTCCTGCTACCTGAAGTGACCACATTAGACTTGTTTTTACCATAATCAATCAGCAGAAGTACTGTTATAGTACTTGACAGACATGGCCGCTGGACAGGTATTCGTTTGTCTTCTCTCTAATTCATTTGGATTTTCTCCCTGGTTCTCTCCCTCAGATTTGTTCTGTCTGTCCAGGTTCTGAGGTGGTTCTGTAGTGTTTTTTCCTATAATTTTCTGATAGTGGGTCTGACTTTCCTGAGCATTGTCTTGTTTGTTATTGCAGAGTTCCATTGTTCATTTTTGTCTATTTTCGGGAAGAGGATGTCTAATTCATATATTTTCTTTTTCTGATTGATTTGATTGTAGGAGGAAGGCTGGCCTCTGGGTCTGCAGCCATTGAATGTGAGAGTAGGGTTGGTTAGAAACCAAGATTTCTCTGGATCAGTATCATTCAACACCCTACTCACTGGCTCCCCAACGTGCTCCACAGATTCTTCCTCATCGGACTTGGACACAGAGGTCAGCAGTATTTAAATAAAAAATAAAGAAATTGCTTTCGTACATTTTGTAGAGGAGTCTCGGCTCTGATATTTCTATTGGGATCTCAAATTTCTGGACAGGCAAACAAAGTCATTTGACATGATTGGGATGAACTATTGCCTTTTCAGTTTCTCTCTGTTTGTCCTCTTATGAACAAAGATTCTTGGTGATTTGAATATTATTTTCTTCATCATCTCTCTCTAAGGCCGTTTCCATTTCCATTGAATCTCATTTGATTGGTTAGTTCTTCATTTTGTTTATGACGATTCATTAGAATCGAGGGAGTTAAATTTTACAATCCTAGTAATGCATTACAATGTGGGCCTAAGAATTGAGTTTAATCAAAGATGAAGGATAATGTTACTTATAGTCATGGAGTGTGTAAGGTTCGTACAGTTACTTTGAAAAAGAGTAGGGTTCACTATTAAAAAAATTAATTTTTTTTTATATGGATCCCGTATTTATTCACTTTTTTTAAAGTGATTGTATGGCACTTTCACACTCACGACTACAACTATCATTTTTCTTTTTCATAAAGTGCGAGGATGTTTTTTATAATGTGTGAAGTGTAGGATAGTGAATAGTAGCTGATGATCATTAGAATTTTTCTTAATCAAAACTGTTTACAAGTCTAATTTATCTCACATGACTAGACATCATGTGTTTTCAAATAATTAATTGCTGTCTAAACATTTAATATTCTAGTTGAACAGCTTTTTGAATTTGGAAAATGATCACTCGACCAACTCGGTTCGAGATTAAGCAACAGTTTATTATAATGTCTTGAGATTTTTGACCAAAAATGTTTTGATCTTTTGCTGAATTACCACATGCCCTTGTGGTACTGCATTAATTGCAGTCTACAGGGTCTTTTTTCCATGACAGGAGCGTCACGCTTGGGAGCCTTATAGGCGTTTCCAGCATTTTGGAGCTCTCTAGAAGATCAATACGGAGAAGATCAAAAACCGAACCCCACAAGGAAAAGAAGAGCAGCAGCAAGCCCAGATCATTAGGGTTTTTCTCTTTGTGCTCAAGGGACAGAACTGATGGTAAGAGTGTGAAGAATCCTTCATCTCTTCGCCATTTTCTTGCTGTGGAGAGAAAAGCTTCAGCTGGTGATCATGACGAATATTATCAAAGGAACCAGAACCCTATTAATGGTATTGGACCCGAAGAATTACTTGGATTAGCGCAGCCTGTTACAGAACCAAACTCACTTTTTGTTAATGGTTGTGTTGCTCCTCCTCCTCAAACTAGCTCGGGTACTAGTTCAGATGTCGGAAGGAGAAGAGAAAAAGGAGTACTAGATGATCAGCATGGTGATCATGGGGTTGGAGTTCCTTCACTATTTTCATGCATGTGTGGATAATCATCGGACTGAACAAGCATGCATGTGTGCAAAATCCATTTTTTGGCTCTCAATTCATGTTGTCCTAGGATGGAGTAAATTGCATGCCTTGGAAAGATATGGAAACTATTTTAAACCTCTTATTGGATTTGCCCGAGACGTACGTGCAAATTAGTGATCATATGAGGAGTGCATCTATGATAGTGAAAATATCAATAAAATTTTGAAGAGAAAAAGAAATAGGTTTACTATCTTAATTTGAAATTTTTTATTTTTTTATTGTTTTCTTTTAAGTATTTTTTAACATTTTTAATCATTAAGAAAAAGTTTTAAAAAATATAAAATTTTATTAAATAGTCACTTTCTTAATTATTAAATAAAATTAAAAATTAAAAAAATATAAAAATATAAAAAAAATAGTAAATAAATAGTAGAAGAGTTGTAACATTTTCACTATACACGTGAGTTTTGTTTCCTTAGTTTTTATGGATTTTAATGGAAGTTGGACTTCAAATAGGCTTGGGCCAACTTAAGACGATGCGGATCATGAATTGCGGTGGAAATGGGCTAAAATCCAGACATAGACACAGGATCCAAATGATTGGAATAAATAATGAAAAATGAAATGGTTTATTCAATTATTATCTATTTATTCCTTTTTTTATATTTAATTTTTAAAAAAAAATTAATTTATAAGAAGTGAGTATTAATAAAATTATATCTAATTTACAAAAGGAGAGGATAGGACAGAGGATATCACGTGCATGGGGCATGATTATGATCAGGAATCATGAAGCCCGTGATGCATGCATGGAGACGCGTGAGCTTTATGCCAGACGGTCTCTTCTCCCTCCTCGATCGTGACGAGGAGGATGCATCAGAGAAATGCAGATCAAGACAATAATTAAGATGGTTGTTGGTGTGATTGGTGAGTAGAAAATTACATCAACAGCCATGCACTCAGTTTCGTGGGAGACTTGTCCAAGGATAAGAGGTGCCAATGGCAATGGAGACCGAAGCAAGAAAAGTGGCTTTTCGTTGTATTCTAAAGTTTCAAATTCCGCCATAAATTATTGACAAGTTTCACTTTGCACCCGCTATTCTAATTTAGTTCCGTTTGGATTCGAAAAACTTTTCACTTTATCTAATTATTATAATTTTTTTAAATTTTTATATAAAATATAATAAATAATTCAATTTTTTCAAATCTCAAAACAATAATAATATTAAAAAATAATATTCTAACAATATTTCTTTCAGTTTTTATCTTTCATCTAAAATCATCTCATCTCTAAATCTAAACCCACCCCTAAAATTGTCAAGTACGTAGTTAACAATGCTTGTTAAATTGGTATATTTTAAGTGGTTTTTTGTATCACTTATTTAAATTATAATCACTCAAAATGCGTCACATAATATGTATAATTAAGAAAGTAAAAAAAAAAAAATCATTTTTAAGAAAACCCCAACTTCGTGTGAGCGGGATATAGTCCAAATTCCTTGAGTAGAAGATTAGATGTTTAGCAAAAAATAGGTTAATTGTATCTTATAGAATTATGATTTTGCACGCTTTGTTAGCTAGGGACACATCACATTTTATTGTTAATCGTATCTCATAGAATTATCATTTTGCACGCTTTGTTAAGGATTACATCATCACATTTTATTGTTGACATTAACGAAGCTGATGGATGTTGGTCCAATTAATTTTGCCCTATTTTTTAAATTTGTTTGGCCACCAGTTGCTCATCAAAACCCCAACTAAATGGAAATGGATGGACCCACTACCTTTTTTATTAGAAAAAAAAAATGAAAGAATTTTTTTTTTTTTTTTTCCAAGTTTGATAACTTTGATGACCTAAAGTGTATGGCAAAACATGAAACATCCTTTTTAAGTGCTAATTAGGTGTCAGCCACAAGGATTTTCTAGGTTTTAAATAGAGAGATATTTCTTCAGCTTGTGAATTCAACAGCCGCCTCGGAGAAAAAATATTGATAGCTGTGGTTGGCGTCTCCCAATAACCAGATTCATGTGAATATTCAACTGTTTTTATTGGATTCCAAGTCGAAAAAACTCATTGATTACTGTGGTTGACCCATTAAGTATAGATATTTTGCTATAAAACTCATTGTATAAGCAGTTTATATATAAAATATTGTGGTATTAATCTTTGACCCAATACCAGTTTTTCTTGCAAGAAATACATTTAGAAAATCAAACTAATAAGAGTTTGTGTTTGGAAAGTAAGAAAAGAGAAAAGGTACACGTTTCATTTAGGAAAAAGAAATTCCTAATAATAAATATTATTTATTGATAATCTTTTCTGTTATCAAATACGTTACAGAGTTAATATTGTCAAATTCCATTGACCATCCCTTAGAATACTTGACTAGAACAGTAGAATCTGAGGTGAACAAGAGATGCAATTTTTATTTATTTATTTATTTATTTATTTTCATTTTCTTGCCGGGGTGCACCATATATTTCTTGGAATAACAAAACTATACCTCTTCAATTTGTTCTCTTATTTTGATCTCTCATATATTTTTTTAAAAATTTTTTAATAGTTAAAAAAGCGACAGAGTAGCACCGCTCTATTTCTTCTAGGTGTAGCTCCAATCCCAAACGTACCACAGATCTTGAATCTGAACCGTTAGATATGTTGTCCCTCCAAGGGACCCAGTTGAAGTTTATACACACACCAATTATCCATGAAGCGTGGGACCCGGAGAACAAGTCAATAAAGTGTGTAAATCAAGGAGAGGAGAGAGCGTTAAAAGAGCCAATCCATACAAGTCCTTGTATCTTAGGCGACACCCATGCCGTGCAATATTTTTAAGAGCGTGCCAGTTTCCTACAAAACAAACTGGAATGTGTGTCCAAATATCATATATCCAAAAGCTAGGGGTCCAACCTCCACACAAAGTTAGGTGGGCCTGCATAAATTTCATTACTTTCCACGCACTCAATAGGCCCAACAACCCGTCCACGTGTCAGCCTCATGTCATATCATTTTTACCGGGACCCCACCAAGATGCGAAAGTTTTTGTGTGTTGATTTTCATATTAAAATCAATTGAGACTTGAGAGTGCCTAAATTATTAAAACCAAGGGAGACAGGATCACATGAAAACCAACAGCCAAACAGACATTTTCTCTTTGTAGTTTATTATTCAATTTTCGGCAGAAAAAATATAAAAGAACTATATTACACATCTCTTTCAAAAGAAAGAGTGGCTTTGGGGTCAAAAGCAACCCCCCAAACTCGTTCACATCCTTACTTGACTCTTTCCAAGGGGTCCAATTATCCCAAAGTGGCAGCCATTGCAGAATGTTGAATTCTTCTTTGAGGAAAAGGAATATCCTTTTTTTAACCAATTCGGGTGTTAGGGAGACCCTCTCAAAGATCATCGATACTTCTTCAATCCCAAGGAATAGAAATATTACAACTTGACCCACACAACAAAGCTTACCCAACCCAAACTGCAACTCACTTTGCTTATTTCCCAAATCTACAAAAACATGGATTTCTATCTATACATACGAATGGGTCCGGCGTTGATCGCCAAATGAAATCTTTTGATTGCAAAAAAAACTCCTGCCGACATCAAGGCTTATCAACCCACTCATTTTCAGCAGCAATCCGTCCAGAGTTCTTGCCACCCATCTTTCCAAATGACCCCATTGAGGCTAAGCCCTTAAAGCTGCTGCTTCCCTCACTTAAGTTCTGAGACTTCCATGACCTTCTTAACTTGGAAGAACTCATATCACCAATACTGCGTTCAGTGTCATCATAACTTTTTATCTTTGCAACCACCAGTTTGGCAATTGTGCTTCGGCAAAATGGGCAAACTGGCGGGGTTAGGCATGCTGTGGTTGGGTTGGGTTTGTTGTGGCAGCAAAGCGCTAGAGTGCAATGTGCACACATTTGGTGTCCACAATCTTGGACTTCAATTGTGCACACCTGCTCAAAGCATATGCAGCATACCTCGGTCTCGCTGGCCTGAAGAATAATTGTCGCAATGAATACATCAGAACCATATTTGCAACAATCCGTATCTCTTAATGGTTCATGTAATTACTAATTAGCAGGAGATATGGTTCTTACAAACTCACATTGGCAGAATAGAATACTAGCAAGTTAATAATTGGGACAAGGCTTCAAATCGAGATAGGTTTAAGATTTGCCTAGAATGCAGGGGACTCTGCCTCAGACAATGGTGTAAAAAAAAAAAAAATTTGCAAACTTCCAGTCTCTGTGATTAGTTTAAGGAACATAATTTGGACCAGGACCAATATATTAATTTTTGCTCAAAAGCAAATCAATAATCAATATTATAGATGCAAGTAAGATGCCAAGTTGAAATTCAACACCCCAAAATAGGGACGCATGTGCCAAGGAGTGCATATAAAGCAAGGAAACGTAGTATGCATGTATCCCCAAGTTAGTGACCAGACCTGATTAGTAAGGCTTCAGAAAATTTTCATCGGAAGACTAGCAGTTCAGTTCAAACGTCGGATTATAAATTAAACTGCACTTCTAAACATCTTTGCTCGGCTTCGAAATGTTTGTTATCGTAATATAAATTGTGAATTCAAAATCATGGTTTTGAACTTTGAAAACTTCCATATGTTTTTTCGGTTTTGATATGAGCTAAATAATGTTTCTCCATTTCCTATTTGAAATTTACAGCGTCTCTAGAAATTCAAATTTTATATGTTCTGATTAAATTATGAAAAAAGTATCAAAGTCAAGTAAGCATTTCTACAAGTATGGGGAGAAATATTACCTCAGAAATGTTGTCTTCCACCCCAATATCAGAATGAGATGAAGATGGAGACGGAAGAGAGTAAGCAGTTCCCTTTAAGATGGTCTTCTCCCTCTCTTTGTTTGCCTCCATCAAGGCCTGTTCTAACAGAGCTTTAGCCTCCTGATTAAGCTCACCGATGAACTTCAAAGGTGATGGCCAGACAAGAGGCTCTGTGGATGAAGGATTTAGCAAGGCTGCACATGCTCCATGCTTGCGCTTCAAAGCAACCACATACGGTATCCTCCTGTGAATATATGGCAATGAAATAATAGTTCCATTATCTTTTTTAGAATATCAAGTTGAGGCAAAAATGAATAGCACTTCTGTGACCAAAAAATAATATCGCTAGTTTAAATTCATAGAATGGTCAGCAAAACATTGGATATATGATAAAATTAAGAATCTTCTAAAACTGAAAATATTTCCAAATTTAACCATTGCATAGATGGGGAATGTTTACTGCAATGGCCCTATTTTTTCAAGTCCAAATTTTTCACAAGATTTCAATAGATCGTACCAGAAATCTGAGCATATTATTAAACTTCCAGCGGATACGCTGAAAAACTAAGCACGTTTTGGTTCAAATTAAGAAGAAAATTAATCATACCCAGATGCATCTCTTTGAAAACGATCCGCACCCCATGCTAACAACTTACGGATGCAATCAAGAGATCCCCCTCTGGCAGCAAGATGAAGAGGAGTACTTCCCGGGAAGCTGTAAACAGCAATATATCAATCCACAAAACAAATGAACATCATGAATCATTACCGATTTACTTCACTGTAATTATTACCCGTATCCGCCAGTGGAAGCACAAACAAGAGATCCATTGTCTAGCAGAATATGTACACATTCAGGCTGTCTTCGACGAGCTGCTAAGTGCAGTGGCGTTGCTCCCCTAGCATCTCTAATATTCACAAACCGTGCAAATCCCCTGCAACAATCAAATTACCACAAGTATCATTATCGAAAACTCATAAATCAAATCAAACCAGGGAGCGGGCCAAATCAATTCACAAAAAGAGACCAACCAAGAAACAGCAACTGTACTAGATTGAGCCGCAGAAAGAATTGCTTGAAGGCAATCGGCGTGGCCGTAGTAAGCAGCATAGTGCAAACAGGTTCTTCCGTTGAGGGAATCAAACATCAATATCTGAAGTTAAGATTGTCTATATCAATCTTCAAATCTCAGCTCCAATAAATGAGAGAAAAATCGGAAATTCTAAATTGGAAACTTTACAGACGTTAGCTCCAGCTTCAAGGAGCCTTCTTACGCATGAAATATTGCCTAGCATTACAGCTAACATAAGCGGAGTCTGAAAAGTTTCAAATCAATAAATCAAAACGAGAATTAGAGAAGGCATATATGAAGATAACCTAGCCACAAGATCAGTCCTTCAAAGCGAAAAAAGAAAAGACATCACAAGATCACATTAGTCGCAAAATACAAGGTGGAAAAAATAAAACTGAAGTAAATACGAGCTCTTACCTGCTTTTGACGATTTAACGCGTCTGGATTTACAGATCGATCCAAAAGCATGGACAAAATCTGCAACGTATTCAAAACGCGGAAACACACATCAACAAACTAACCGAAAAGAATGAATAGAACAGCATTCAACTTCACCCGCACAGAAAAACCCCAGGAGTCAGAACCCTGAAAAGTCACAGAACGGGAGACCTCTTGAAAAGGAACAACACCCACCTCGATCTGGCCATTGGCGGCCGCTACGTGAAGCGCAGAGTGGCGATCGTAGACAGTGGCGTGGTGCAAGAGAGCCGGGTTTCTCTCAAGCAGAGCCTCCACAGTTTTCAAGTCCCCAGCTTCCACTGCCCTGAAGAGCCCGTGCTCGTGACTCGCTGCGCAACTCAGTCCCTGACCCATATTCCTCTCTCTCCCTCCCTCTCTATCTCCCTCTATATATCTATACTTGTGAGCGCATTTCACTGACGGTCACCGGAGAGGCACTCCACCTCTAAGCTGCTCCACGTTCCTCCAGAGGTGGTGGCCTCTTTTTCTCTCTCTGTATGAAGCTCACATTTATAAGTCCGGTAAAGGAAGAGAGCCTTCAGTCTCTTTAGAGAGAGAGACCGAGAGAGAGAGAGAAGAAGAAGAAGAAGAATCGGGCAGCTGACCGTGTCAGTAAGGGGCAGGCACGGACTGATTTCGGGCAGCATTCAGATATTTCTCGGGTAGATTCCGCGTACAGTACCGTAGACCCACTGGGCCGTAGACGACCAAGCCCTGATTAGACGCCAAGAGTGATTATTCAAAGAAGCTCCTCTGGATAGATCTCAGCCGTACACTTCATTCTTCTTTTCAATTATAAACCGTTTGAATTATAAAGGTTATTATGTTTTTATGGGGAATGGTATACCATTCAACAGAAATTATTTGTTAGGTTTAAATAGATAATTTTTGGCTGCCAAAAAAAAAAAGAAGATAATTTCTACGCAAGTCTTTATAGGAAGATAGAATTCACTTTAAAAAATTATAAAAAAATTATTCTTTATTAATAAAATATATTTTTTTGTAAAAGATTTACATAGAATTTACCTATTTTGAATTTGTTCCTATCGTTACTTATTATTTAATTCTAATGTAGGGTACGTTTCCTCGCTCATCTGTATGATTTTTCGTTACAAATTTGATGAAAATTCATCTGAACGTGTAAGTTTTTTTTTTTTTTTAATTTGGCATTTCGATAGATATATATAATTAAATAAGTGGGAAAATTACCAAGAATTCCTCAACTAACTAAAAAAAAAAACTATTCTAATTACAGAACATGACCTGATCAAGCTAGATGTAAATTAATATCTTTTTATCTCGTAGTTACAATTTACAAAAAATAAATCTTAAGTGAAGTTAATTAAAAAATAAAAGGTAAAGCTAAATACAGTCTCGAGGTTTGCATACTCTCTTTAAATAAAATAAATAATTTTTGTAGATTTTATATTTTTTAAAAGAAGTGCACAAACTTAAGCATAGTAAGAGAATATATATTAAAAAAAATTACGTAAAAATATATGAAAAATGATATTTATAATTTTAGATTGTACAACTCTCGCGCACTGTCTTAAAAATAGTAGATAAACTTGAGGCCCACATAAAAAAATTATTTTTTTAATAATAGACCTCTTTTTTTCCAAATGAAATGTGTCAAATTTTTACACTACAAAACTATATCTAACATTACTTAAAATATATATTGGATTATAATATACAAGAATGTTGAGAGACTGTTGAAATTAATTGGCTCGTGCAGCAAAGTAAAATCCATGTAAGAAATTCATAAGAACAACAAGTGGTAAGAAGTTTCATAATATTTTTCCATTTCCAATTTAAATATATTTTTCTTCCGAGTTGTAAAGTGTGCATCAACTTTTAAAAAACATATAATTTCTTAATTCTTAATTTTGTATATTATTTTTACTTTAGTATATATGTTATGGATGTGTTTCACTGCCACCGCCTCAGATCACTTACAACCAAAGAGTAAGACGACTTTGGGGTTCGAGGAAACGTCTCCAATGCCTAAATCAGTGATTGAATAACTCTTTAATACCAATAAATTAGATACCTTTTACATTCCTGAATTCTTCATTTATATAGAACATTTGAAACATTATGTTATGAAGTGATAACAAACACATCTCTTATTTGAAACTCAAACTTGGAGATAAAGGGTTCATATCTTATTAAATTGAAATGATAATTGTTTTGATCCCATGCCGCTCTCAGATGGTTATCCGACCGGTGTTGGTGAGGGGCTGGACCCTTCCAAAACCGAGTTGGGCTTAAGACAGTGAGGTAGGCTACAGCTTAACTAATGGCCCAGGCCCTTTTAGGATTAACCGGTTATAATACCCTCTCCAATAGAGAAATTGAATATTTAAAAAAATATATATATTCGCATATATATCAATGCTTATAATATCATTCCAAATTAAGATTAAAAAAAAAAAAACTTCTTGTTCTATCTGCTCAAACTCCACTAAAACTAACAAAAATTTGTTGTATTTGACTATTTGAATTTTCCTTTAGGCATTTACTCTTTCAAATAAAAAATAAATAAATAAAAATTAAAGTGGGCAAGAGGAGAGAGGGCGTACCAAGTCAGCTTTGTTTCGTTGATTGAGAGTCAATTATATGACTGTTACTGTTATCAGTGGCAGTATTTCTTATCTGGTATCCTAAACGACATGACATTGCGTAACATCACAAAAAGTATATACTGCGTCGTTTTCTGTTAGACAAATATGCTTTTGGTTTAATAATAAAAAATGATAGACATATAATTTTTTTTAAAAGAATATTTAATATAATTTTTTTAAAAAGAATATTTAATATAATAATTTCACACATGTAAATCCTTAAAGTCTCGTCATTAGAGTTTATTTATTTAGTATTATGTGTTGATTTTTGCCCCCTCCAACGTTGGAATTATGAATGAAAGTGCATCGAAAGTAAGTCATGTCCATTTCTCCTAAAAATACACATCTTTTGCAAGAACAAAAACCTGATTGGAATAAAAGCAATATCTTCTTACGGTATTAACTACCTTCTACCCATCTTTGTTTGTGAGGAATCACTTGGAACCTAATTAACCTCTAAGCCAAAGTAAAGGTATGATCCGTCCATTTGGATCCATCACTTTATACTTGAATGTAATTCTCTATACGGCATTTTAATGCATGGCGGAAAATGCTACGTGGCTTATTAAAAATAAAAAAAATACAAACATAAAATAAAAATAAAAAAATTAGAATTTCAATCATAATTATTAAATGACGGAATTTGCAGAAAAGGATTCAGATTAATTAGGTCTTGATAATACATATTTACTATTTAATCGTATATTTAAATTTGGATATAGATTTGCACCAAAACTAACTAAGATTTTAAGCTTTTATAAATCTTAGTTTTTGAAATGTAAATATAAATTCATATATTCAAACGCAAGCTAAGAGTTTATTGAGTTTTCTCCAACTTATTTTAAATAATTTCTACGATATTGTGATATGTATACACATATATTTATATAAATATAAAGTTTATATGCTGCTTATTTAATGTTGTTACTTGTCATGAATGTGATTTCATCTTAACAATCTTTGTTCAAATGGATTAATGACTTGGCTCGTTGAGTTAAATAAAGAGCGAATAATATTAATGATGAAAAATGCTTGAATTCTATAAAGATCTTATACAAAAATAAAAAAGTTATGCATTAATTTTATTTGATGCAATATATCATGTTGTAAAAATCTTTTTTCTTTAATATAAAATTTATGTATAGATATAACTTCTAACACTTCAATTGTCATCACTACTTTTGTAACATTTGTGAAAGTAATCCGAATAACGCTACGTTTGGATGTTAAACTGAGCTTAATTAGTTGAGCTCTTTATAAATTATAGTGAATTGAATAATAAAGGAAGTTATGTGAAGTTCATTTAAACTGAGTTTAAAGTGTGTTTAGATGTTAAAATAAGTTTAGTACTTTTTATGGGAAGTTAAAAAAAAAAGGTTATGGGTCTCACGTGTAAGGAGGTTTTGAGTTGAGATGAGTTTAGTAATTTGAGAGTTGAGTGTTTGGATGTTAAAGTAAGCTTAAAATTAGATTGAGTTCAATTGAATCTTACAACCAAATACAGAAATGTGGCAATGAAATTGGAAACTTTAAGGACCAAAAAAAAAAAAAAGAACAGAGAGAAAAACATTATTTTTCATGAAGTATTTTAATGAATTCATAATAATAATAATAATAATAAACCATGAACTAAATGGATTTAGAGCACTGGCATCAGTATCTTTAAATGCTAATTTTCATCAAAATTTGAAAGGTTTGTCTATCAAATCGCTGCATTGGATTCGGTATAAACATAAATACTCAACTTTGAGCTACAATATATTTAAGTTCATCTTTATATTTGAAAACTTCAAGTTCAGACTCTATAACTATTATTTTATTTATTTAAATTATTATTTTTTAATTTTGAGCCACAGTATATTTAAGTAGGGAAACAATAATTTAAGTATCAAATTAAATTATTAATTGACATATAGTTAGTGTAATTGTAAAATATGAAAAAAATAAATTAAAAATAATATTATATTATTATTTTGACTAATCTAGTAACTAATCCAATGTGAGTTTATGGTTATGAAAGTTTTGGATTTATGAAAAGTATATACTTTTCTATCAAATTTTGGAGATGAATTTGATAAAAGCCATGTCAATACTCTTAGATATATAAATATATATATATCTATCATATAAAGCTAAGAAATTAACGCCAAGAATCAAGAACCGAATTGATTCTACACAAAACTTGAAGAATATCTGCAGAAATGAATTTCAAATGTATGGAACACTATTTATTTTGTATTCCATTTTATCATTCTCTTAATCAGGGGTTAAATAGAGCAACAAAAATAAATTATAATCACCACTTTTTTTGGATTACTTAGTCATGTGAGGAATAACAAAAAAGTCTCTTGTTTTTTTTATTCAGAGCAAATAAAGAAAGGTTCTGACTACTACTCTAGACATGCTTAGAACAAGAGCCACGAGGCGTCGGTGGCTGTAAAATCGTTTATTAGTAAGCGTTTTAAATAATAATAATAATAATTATTATTATTATTATTATTATTATTATTATTATTATTTTGGAGAGACAGACCAGACGATGGGACCAGACTATGAAACGGTGTCACATGGTTTGTAAAATAAAGGAGCATGTAATGAAATAATGAGCCTAATTAAACAATATTAATTTACGAATACTATAAGTTGATTAAATGTCTTATGATTGTGTGTACAAGGCTTTTTATGGACCATGGACCCGCTCCTCCCTCTTAATTAGGAACATGTTTGATGGAGCGGATTATATTATATACGTGTTCTTTATTTGCATCCTCTTTCAATTTCAAATTAGTACGCATTTCTTTTCAAAATACAATTAATTAAAACTAATAACGTAGCATCAAAAGAGAAAAGAACAATAGAAATATGAAATTTAACATCTTTAGCCTCAAATTTTCTCGACTTGTAATCATGAAAAGTTGTTGTGCAGGCCATGGAAACACGAGATATCAAATGCATTATTCTACTAAGTAGCCTTGTACCATACACTTACTGAGAAAAAAAAAAAAGAAAGATAAAAGGTGTGTGGTGAAAGGTTATTAGCTAAAATTTTTCGATATGAGATATTCGGTTATACTATTCCGAGTCTTCATATTACACACCACCTATGTGACATAATTTAATTTAAAAGATAAATTTTAAAATTTAAATATTACAAATAAAATTATATCATATAAATTGTGTATGGTATAGAGACCTTAGATATAAACATATTTCTCATGAGATATTATAGATATGTGTTTTTTTAATCCAAAGCTTAATTATAATTACATTTTTATTCATTAGCAAGCATATTAAATAAGGGACTTAAGAGTTAAGACCCTTGTTGATTGGTTTGAATATTGATTTGAGATAAAAAAAAAACTCATTTCATTTCATCTCAATATTGAGATTTCTCATCTCAACTCAACATCTAAACTCTCAACACAATCATTTTTCAATTTCAAAATTTCAAACTGTTCATCTAACCATTACAACTTTTTCAAATTTCGAAACAAAACATAAAAAACAATTCGACTTTTTCAAATTAAAAATAATATTAAAAAAAATATTATAATAATATTTTTAATTTTATAGTTGCATGGGATTCCTACTCTCTTGTAAGCACTTATATGCATATCTTTTAAGTATCGGAGTTTTCCCAAACCAACCAGGCTGATTCAACTTTGATCATTGTAAGTTGACGGTACAGATTAGAAGTGAGATACGTTCTTTACATTGATACCATCAGTGGAATTTGACAATAATATTTTTATTTAAATTTTTTTCTTTTATCTTTATTTAGATCATTTCACTATTAGAAATTCTCGTACCTTCTCATTACCCAAATATGCGGTGAGCCTCTTTCATTCCAATCTTATCGTCGGTGCATCGGCTTACACATTGTCCAATCAGATCTCCTTTACAAATATCCTCTCGCTCAATTTTAGGGGAACCAATCAAAATACTTATATGTTTTAGATTGTAGATCCAAATCATCTATAGTGGTCCCTACTCCCTATATCGACTCTACCTGCTGCACAAAAAGGGGCACAAAAAGGGCAGTTTTGGTATTTGGTAAGTTCCATATATGGAACAAAAAAATGGGTGGGTCTACCGCTCCCAGCTCTACCGTAGTTTTCATTAGGATTTTTTTTCTCTTTTTTTTATATGTATTTTTTAATATTTTTTCTAAAAAATAAAAAATTACAATATTATTAAATAAAAATTTAATATCTAAATAAAAATAAATTTTAAAAAATAAAATAAAAAATTCGAGCAATAACACCAACGGTAAATTTGAATGATGACCTATGGTAGCAGCCTTTTTCCAAAAAATATCTTAAGATAGAAAATCTTATGATCCCCGCAAAAGCTAATGATTTTTTTAAAGGTGAGATTATAAAAAGGCTACATGTGGGAGCACTGATTCTCCAACAGTCAAACATATTATCACCTAAATAGTGTGTGGAATATATGAATATAATATAATATAATACACAAGAATTTACCTTTTCTCCAACAATAAATATTATATACCCACAACAAACGGTTGGTAAAGGATGCTTCCTCATTACAAATTCCATCTCTCTTATTTATTTGATCTCTTACTCTCTTGCCACTCTTTTTTTTTTTCAACTTTTAGTAATGTCAATTTTTTTTTTAAATCCTGATTACCCGTCGGCTAGAATACTTTTTGATGTTTTGAATTTTTATAACGGTAAATATATCATATATAGTAAATGGCATATTCACACACCGACTTGTAAGTTACAAAACTTAATTACAATAAGTATAATGTTAGACACAGTTTAAAGTATGCAAGTCTCGTACACTTTTTTTGAAAAAAAAACGTGAAGTTTATCATTTAAAAAATTAGTTTTTTATGTGTATTATATATTTATCTACTTTTTTCAAAATGGCTGCGTAGTACTTACACGTCATATAACTACAAATATCATTTATCTAATTGTGACCGACTTGTCAAATGAATGGTGCTAAAACTTAGATCTAGTGCCAGCACAGATTAGCCTCCAAATATCTATCTTGGATGCTTTCTTGCTACTATACAAAATAATACTTATAATTTCTCTCTCTCTCTCTCTCTATAGAGAGTAGAGAATATAATTAGAATTAGGAAACCTAATTATGCTTTGCTTGGTGGCCTAAAAAGATGAGATGATAAATACTTTGCTTATTGCTTCCTGATTCAGCTAGCAATTCCATCTCCTAATTCCTTTGAAATAAAACTTACAAAGTTCATTTTTCTTTTATCTATTTATTTATTTGTATTTTTTTCAATTTGTAAAAGGTGGGTTTTTGGGGGATTGGCGATTGGAGTTGGATAAGTTTTCAAGTTTTTTGGCTTTTGGGAGATATTTTTGGAGATAGGTAGTTTGTTGAAGAAATAGGTTTTTGGGGGTATGTACGTGTGTGGGAAAGATAATAATGAGAGGTAGAGACGACATGCCAAGCTTTTTATCATAATTAGAATTTAGGAGCATTGATGACAAAGATGGCATTAACTTTTTCGGATGGAGATTAGGCCAAAATGTGTGGGACACGAATTTATATGGCGTTACTTTGATAGGAGACGTTGTAACTTTCACATTTATAAATACGTACCAAACCTCACAATATATCACTACAAATTAAAATATATATATATATAATATAACTGTCTAAGCTTTTTATAAAGATTTAGATTGCGTTTGGATAGTGAAGTGATTTCAAATATTCTGTGAATAGTAATAAAAAAGTAATAATAAAATATTAAATAATAGTAAAAATTAGATAAAAAATAATAAATAATGGTGTAGTATTACATAAATCCATCACAAAGTATACAAGTTCTAACTCGTTCTTATTTTAATGACTTATTCTATTTTTAAGTTGATATGTAAAACGTCACATTATTTAAATCAAACCATGTCATGTAAGTATCTTATTTGGTGTACTCTACACACAGACTTGATAATATAATTTTTATTTTATTTTTAAAATAAAATTTCTATTTATCATTTATTTTTACCATCATTCTTTCAACATTTCATAGTGTGGTATCAAATGATAGACCTACACACTGAACATAATAAATAGTCTCTAATCATTTAATATCGCATAATAGAATGACGGGAGGAAGATGATAAAATGGATGGTAGTTAGCATTACTCTTAAAAGAAACCACTTAAGCTGACACATTTTTTAAGTAAGTAACAATTTAAGTAGTAATTATAATAGTTATTAAAAATATGTCACAACAAACGTAATTAAATCTGATAAAATATAACATAGGAATAATAAGGCTAAAAGAATAATTAAAAGAGAGCTGTCGAACTGTCCAAGTTCACACAAGTTTAGAAAATACAAGGAACAAGTTTGTAGGCTTTCGAATACACTTGTTAATTATTCCGAGCCCAATCAAGTTTGGCAGCTGGGCTGCTTCATAATTTCATGTCGAATTTGCCATGATACAAGCTAACAATTTGCCATTATTAGGCCCAAGGAAATTATATAATGCCGACATGCCACTACATTTTCAGATTTTGGGCTTATCTATCTTTATTCTTGGCTCTCGTGTTTCTGAAGGTTGCACATGTCCACTTATTTTAAAACCCATTAGTCGTGCTACTCTTGCAAGGATATGCGGTCCTAGTAAATAAGAAAGGAAAATAATTTATATAGTCTTTCGGTACGTAATTTTTACGCATTTTAATTTATAAAAATAGATTAATATAAAGTCTATATGAAAAATTTTATTTTTTAATAATGAGCTACACATTTTTTCAAATGAGAAATAATATTTGTAACTTTAGAGTGTATAAATCTTGCGCACTCTATTTGAAAAAAGTAGACAAACTTGAATCCTACAAGAATTTTTTTTTGTTAATAATGGATTCCAATTTTTTTTAAAAGGAATGTGCGATGCTTACACTGTATCTAGTATTACTTTTCGCTTATTCGAATTTGTGTAATAGCCGCTTATATGCAAGAATACAATGCGAGAGCACCTATTGTTTTGTTTTACACCTTCCAATCACAATTTCTCCCTCAATAACTCTATAGTTTAAAAAAAAAAAAGTTAGTATGATTACTCATCCCAGCAGGGTTTTTTTCCGGCCCAATTCGGATATTGGGAAATTGGATTTCGATTTCGGGTTTCGACCCAGATCAAACTTGGGCCGGAACCCGAGTTGCAAAACCCGGACCTACCTGGTCCAGGTACGAGTTCCAGGTAGGTCCGGGTTTGAAACCTGAGTACTGGGTTCCGGGTCTTTTTTTTTTTTAAATTACCCCACATCAAAACAATGTCGTTTTTTTGCCTGAGGATTAAAACTCTCTCTCTCTCTCTCTACATAGCAGAAACCCTAACCTCCATCATCATGACCCCATCACCGTCGTTGAATCACCATCATCTTTATCACCGAATCATCGTCATCCTCAAAAACACTATACCTCTGCTGTTGACCTTTGCCTCTAAGGCATTGTTCGGGTACTCTCTCTCTCTCTCTCTCTCTCTCTCTCTCTCTCTCTCTCTCTCTCTCTCTCTCTCTCTCTCTCTCCTTGTAACTATGTTTCAATGCTTGAGGAATGGATGGGGTAATCAATTGGTTGATAATGATTTTGGTTGTTTATGGATTTTGTATTGGGTATCGACTTGCTTATGGATTTGTTGATTCTTTATTTTGCCTTTTTAATGAATTTGTTTGGTTGTTGGGAAAATATTGAAGGAAAAAAGCCCAAGTTGATTGTAGGTTTCTCTTCAGCAAATCTAGGTTGGGTAGGTCTTAATCTATTCTCTAACAATGGTATTAGAAACCGTAGATTTGCACACAATCTTTTGCTTTAGATGGATACACAGACTTTAAAAAAAAATTTTTGCACCTAATGAGAAAGACTACCTAAAAAAAATTTAAGGTGTTAGTTATCACATTCTTATCTTCATTTCTTCATTTGTATTCCTACATTGAGTCTTTTGTGATTTAACTTGGAAGAAAGACTGTAGTTCTTGAATTGGGTATAAACTTATGTCAACAATAAAGCTTAAGGCATGAGCCCAAAAGACTTGATTTGCTTTTCAGAATTGGTGACAAACTGACATGCGTGTGGCTTATATATTGACATCAAACCCTAACTCCAAGTTTCTCCACTTCATGTATGTTCTTTGCTAAATTTGCCCCTTGTAGTAGAGATAGATAGATTTGAGGTAGGTGATAGTTTTGTGACATGGAAACTAGCACCTATGCAGTCAAATACTCATTAACGTATTAGAATACAACAAATTATCTTTACTAATAGTGTACAAGATAGCTGGTTGCAATTTGAAATTGTTTCTACATCAGGGTGCAGCCTAGTGGTCACAGATGGGCTTGGAATAAGCTACAGACTCATACATCCTAGCTTCAACTCCCTACTAGGAATCCTCTTAGATTATTTGACATATAGTTCTTGTCGTGGGATTGTGTATCTGAGATTTACTCTCTAAGGTTGGGTTCCAAGGGTCCTGACTTGGTGAGGCTTCATGTCTATTTTTAAAAAATTTATATATTTCCACGTCAACCTTTCAAGTAACCTGAGTTTGCACCCACCATCTTATTCTAGGTTATGATGTACATGATAAATTTTCTTTAGATATATTCTGAGTCTTCTTTTTATTTTCATATCTGTAACGCCCCAATAGAAAGTCCAAACCATATGGCCTATACTCCAAAAGGACTAGTCAATGATATAACTGGAGCTCTATTGGAATCTTATAAAAAGCAAGAACTTCTCATTCCTAAGCAATGTGGAATCTCATACATCACCTATCCTTATCTTTATCATATGGGGTATCACAATATCTAACTTGTGAATCCTATAAATATTTTTTACCAATGAAACATTCATATAGGTTAAGATTATTTGTTTGCTATGTTTAATTTTTTATTCTACTGTATTTCATTACTCAATAACAGATGAAAAAAGATTATGTAAATTGTAATGTCGGTATAACCCAGGGGGTTGGTTGTAACTCCTCTTATATTCCATTAGATATGGAGGAGCATGGAAGTCTTCCAACCCCTTCATCCAAATATGCACAACACCCTACTCATTCTATCTCTCATTTACTCAAGAAAAAAAAAATAAATCTAGTAACCAATCAATGGTTCAGGAACACTTTACTAAAGTGCAACCTATTGACCACAATAACCCAAAGCTCAGTGCAACTATTGCGCTGAGCTATACAGTTATCACTACAAGAATGATACTTCATCTATGATACACTACCTTCAGAATGCATGTGAAACTTCTCCTATTCGATTTAAAAGAGTTTGAAAAAATCAATCCTCTAGTGTTAAGAGAGATGCAGAGGGAAGAATGTGTAGCTCACAAGATCTAGTGAAGTATAATGCAAAAAAACTTAGGGTGTCAACCGCTAAATTTTTTATTAGGTATAAATTGTCTTTTAGGCTAGTGGAGCATGAAGGGTTTGTTGAGTTCGTGGCTGATCTAGAGTCTCGATTTACTTTGCCATCCCGAATAACTTTAAAAAGTTATTTGTATTAAGTTGTATAACGAAGAGAAGATACAACTAAAGAAATTGTTAGATGGTTAAAGAATCTGCCTAAACACCAATATCTAGACATCGGTACAAAATATAAACTTCATGTGCATTACTGCACATTTTATTGATTGAAACTGGAGATTGCATAAAAAATAATAAAATTTTGCCAAATTCACAATCATAGAGGTGAAACTATTGGGAATGTGTTAGACTTGGGGTTGCATGATTGGGAGATTAATAAGATTTTGATCATCACAGTTGATAACACATCCTCTAATGATGTTGTTGTTGATTACATGAGGAGGATGATAAAAAGATAATGATTGTACCATATTGATTGGCGAGTTTCTTCACATGCGGTGTACTGCCCATATATTGAATTTGATTGTTATGGACAGTTTGAGAAATGTTTATGAGTTTGTAATGAGGATTAAAGATGCTATCAGATATGTGAAGTCTTCACCGTCAAGGTTTGCCAAGTTTAAGACTTGTGCGGTAAAGGAAAATATTAGTGGGAGGATGATTTGCTTGAATGTTCCTAGTAGATAGAACTCTATATATTTGATGTTGAGTACCGCTAAAAAACACAAACAAGCATTTGAACGCTATTATATGTATGTGGATAATAAATTCGTGAACTCCACTAGTGATGATTGGAAAAAAGCACAAATGTTTGTAGAGTTGCTGAAAATATTTTATGATGTTACATTGAACATTTCTGGTTCTTTGTATGTAACGGCTAATGAATATTTCCTGAAACTCTGCACAATTGAAGATACATTAAATGATATGTGCAAGAGTCATGATATTATCATTAGGACCATAGGCATAAATATGAAAAGTAAGTATGACAAGGATTGGAGTAGCACATGTAGGTTCAACTTGATGATATATGTTGCTTTTGTGCTTGATTCACGATACAAAATGGTGTCAATGAGATTTTGATTAAAACAGTGCAAAGGGGACGAGTTGGCAAATAGGATAGAGGCCAAGATTAAACTCTTGTTAAGCTGCTTGATTGAGCAACATAACAAACTTCATATAGCTAATGGGGGGAGTTCTAATGTGGCTCAAAGGAGGCCAAGCACTACTTCTACTTCTACTACTACCTCGACTAAATTTGATATCAAGTTAAAGAAACACCTTCAGGAACAAAGATTTATAGAGTTTAGATCAGAACTAGATAGATATCTGTCGAAGGAGTGTGCACAAAAATCACCCAGGTTTGATATTTTGGATTGGTGGAGAGTTAATGCTACGAATTATCTTGTCCTTGTTAAGGTAGTACGTAATGTGTTAGTCACTACCATTTGCACTGTTGCCTCAGAGTCTGCATTCAGTACTGGAGGACGTATCTTGGATCTTTTTAGGAGTTCATTGTCTCCAAAGACGGTTGAAGCTCGCATTTGTACCCAAAATTGGTTGAGAACCAAACATGTCGATATCCGAAAGTTGGAAGAATACGTAAAGTCGATAGATCTTGAAGGTAAGTTTGAAACTTGAAATATTTGTTTTAATATCTATCTAACTCAATGTATTATATATCTAACTCAGTTTTTAATATTTTTTTAGATGATTATCTAGCTTCGTCTTCAACCGGGGCTGCTGTGAGTCTCCATTCCCATTCATGCTAAAATATTTGTTGATCTTTGATGGTATGTAGACATTCTTGTTTTTTCACTTTCTTTTACCTTGCAAACTTCTATTTGTTAAGTTTCTTGGCTTTATTTTATTGTTTAAATTTGCGCCGTGTTACCTTAGTCATTTCTTGAACATGAGCCCAAATCTAACATGTTGGGTTTTTTTTTTGCATGCTCTTTTTTTTTTTTTTTTT